>QLOS01011620.1:0-47225 GCA_003313725.1 Russula sp. MG48
AGCCCCGAAAGAAAGAAGTTGTCAGCAAGAAGCGACCAAGGGGGGTGCCGACGTGTCTCTATGGTCTTCCTAATCGATGGCCCCTTCCTTTTCCCTCCGCCCTCCTCACCTCAATGAACGCGCTGCCTGAACTCTTGTGTCAGGACTGTCTCTGACAAGCGTCCAATAACGTTTATTGATCCGACAAGGCTTGTGGCGAAAGTGTGTGTTTGTGCACACACCATTCGCTCGGGTGGTGGCCACGTGGAACCATGTGTATCCACTGTGTATCTCCTCATGGTGATCCGTGTGGAAGAAGAAGTAAGTCTTCGACGGTCTGGTGCGCACTTGACTTGCTCACGATGCGGCAGCGTGGCAAGAAACAAAGTCAGCCATGCCAAGTCGACGTGGGTTTTATAAGACTTATCCGATCCGGCTGTAATCCATCGATTGTTTATTTCTATATCTGTTCGCTTCATCTTGTTTTTCGCCTACTCGTGACTCCCGCGGTCTCGTGTGCAAGGTCTCAGCAGCAGTTGGGCAAGGGTTGCTGGAAATATGGGGAAACACGGTGCGTAATCAGGACACCAGTTCAAAAGTCGATCGAGAAATCCTGCAGTATATATATGCAGCGGGGCAAAGAAGACAACCCGAGACAGAACACTACAACCAAAAGTAAAAGCAAGCAAATAGGAAAATCATCCGTGGCGCCACACTGCGAGCACTCGCATCGCAGTAGGACCGGCGAGAAGAGAAGAGAAAATAAGAAGGCGTAATAACTAACACCACTAACGCCTAGCCTTTCTGGACTTTGACTTGCGCACTGCTGAGAGCCGGCTCTGCTCCTTGCTCCCCTTTTTCGAAGACTCGGGGAACATGGCCTTGATGATGTTCGAGAACGGCATACTAAGCTGCTCTCCCGTCTTCATGCAGCGCCTCTGTCTCGCCTTGAACTCTTTGAGGACGCGGTTGGTCTCCTGGCGCTTGAAGGCAGCCACGTCCGCTGAGACGCTGGTACACTCGGGAGGCAGTTTGTCGCCGTGCCGCCCGAGTGCGTCCGGGCGCGCGAAGAAATCCCCGCAGCGATCGCAGAAGGTGATGTTCAGCGGGTGCACCTCCACTGCGTCGCAGTGGCGCTTGAAGTTCTCCCAATCGCTGAAGTCCGCTCCTGGGCAGAGACAGCACTTGAGTATGGCGACCGTCCCGCGCTTCCAGTCGGCCGGCGTGGCCGCCAACAGCGCACGGTGCCGCTCCTGCATTCTCCTCGGGATCCTGAAGTGCTCGTCCTCCGCTAGTTCTTCGTGCTCGTCGTCCTCCGTGCCCTGTATCTCCACCTCCGGCTGCACCACGCTGCTGTTGTGGTGCCACGTTCCTCCTTCCACACTCCCCTCAATCCAAGTCAGCTGTCCCGGCGCAGTAGTCCCCACCAACACCTGCTGGACACTTGGTCCTGGCATGTATTGATGGTAAACTTCCTGTACGTTCGTGGCTGCGAGCATCCCCGCTCCGCATCCCGCCGTCTTGGATTTGCCATTTGTGTATGTCAGGGTCCTAGTGGCGGGCTTGTGGCGGGCCCTACTTGAGGACCCTGCCGCCTCCAAAACCCCGTTCGCTGCCATCTTCCCTTTGCCCTTCTTGCGCGGGCGTGGTTGATGGTCATTGATAGTGCCTAGGTCCCCATTGTTGTAGGTATCCTCTGCCTCACGAGGGGGTTTGCCGAGGATAGTCCCCGGCACCGCCTGCATGTGAGCGGTGGACGACGTCGCCGCGTCATCAGTGAGTGATAACGACTCAGGGGATATCCACTCCGCTGGATACCTGCAATTGCCGGAGTCAGCAAAGGTGAACGTGTCGCTCCCATAAACAGGGAGTGCAGAAAAAGATACCCATGATGACGCCCCAAAAAGATTGGTATTGGTACTGTCGAGAAAATTCGCACCGTAGTCCGGTGCGATCGGTACGCCAAGGCCCTCATCGCTGACGAGGTAAGACGGTGCGGTGTAGCAGAATTTGCCCTGGCTCGAATACCCAGGTCAACTCGGCCTGAGTGACGGCCTGCGTCGCGGAACTGGTTGGGATGGGATCCTGCTTGGTGTCAAGGTGGGCAGAGCTCTTAACTAATGTCATAGCACTCGCGTTGTACGTGGGAGTTGTTGGGCATGTGGGCGAGAGTATGTCCTCGGTCCATGGTGCGTCGCCAAACGGCGATGAAATGGAACTTGAGTCCGTCAGAGCTTTGCGCAAGGTGAGCACAAAAGAGCATGATATGAGGAAGACTAGGACCTACGGGGCGTTGACATGAGCCAAGGGCCAAGGAAATCCTGTAGCATGACAAGGTAAATCAATGCCCTTGGTCGACTATCAAGCGTTGTGTGCTCACTGGATCCAGGTCCTTGCAGTCGTTCGTTAAGTCTTCCAGATAGATATCAGAGGGGGCCTGGTCAGATGCCGGCGCCACGGTGCTTGCGGCATCGACGTTTGCGAGACTGGCGCCACTGTCGTGCAGGTCGCCAAATAGAGCCCCGCCGTCGATGTCCTAGGACACCGAAACGTGAGTAACCTTGCAGACTCCGGAGGATACCGCGCTCACGAGACCGCCTAGAAACAAGTCGTGCATCTGCGATGGTTCGAGGTAGTCCGCGGATTCGGACCATATCGCAGTATGTTTCTCCTCCGCGGGCAAAACATCGGAGCACGAGAAGTAATCGGACTGAGGAGCTGTGTGGAGAGGATTCATGTTGTGATAGGAGTGGTTCTGGTAGTCGTGGATGCAGATATGAGGATGGCGAGGTTTTGTGGAGAGAAAATGCGGACCCTGGTCTTTTATGAGGCACCGGCGCTTCCAGGGGACGGCCTCGCTCACGAATTAGCGCGTCCACAGTAGCGATCAAGTACAACCACACATGACCTTCGCGAGGTCGATGCGCCCATTGAGCTCCGACTATACTGTTCCTGGCCCGGCAACCTACCGAGGCAACTCCTTAGCCGGTTGTGGTTGTAATCGCCTCGTGTTCTCGGTGCAGTTGACATGAAAGAGCCTCAAAGGGCCTCAACATCCACCCCGACGAATCCCCGCAAGGTTTAGCAGCAAGCAGAAGGAAGTCCTGTGTGTCTTCACTCTTTCAATGGGACTATTGTACTTACTTCAGCAGATCTGTAAAAGGAACACAAACGCTCCAGATCTGGACAGAGATGGATGCAGAACAAAAGGTCCAAGTGCATCCTTGGCCCGACAAGCGATGTGTGGCAGTTCTGGGGCTCTGCCACCATTACGCGAGTCGCGCAGGTAAAAGCTGTGTGGTGCGTATTCAACATTCCACATGAAAAATACATAAAGCATAGAAATAGCGGATTCGCCCTAGACGGTTGGTTTCAAGCGCGGGGCAAGATCCAGCGAGATTCTGTATTGATCAAAGACGTGATGTGCATGGTGTGGGGCTGTTGCGATCACTCAGGCCATGATGTGCTTGCACCGTCCCCGAAGGAAGAGAGGTTGTGTTAAATAAAGTATGGTGTTTTTAGGTTTCGTCACGTCAGCCAAACACGCAAGCTACTGTAACTTTCCAACCTGAAATACGGTGCAAGCAAGCTTTCATGGTGCTGTGACCGGCGAGACTCATCACCACCATCTGGGATTACCTTGCTTGCCGAGCGGCAAGCATGCCATGACTGTCTTGTGGTGAACAAGCTCACGAGCCTCCGGCGCGTCACGAAGGACCGATGTTCAACTGATGTTCAACTGAGCTCAGTTCGCCCAATCATGGACTGTCGGACATGACGGCCCGGGCACTGCGCCAGTCTATGCCTGAATTTCTCACGCTACTGTACTGGGATGCACTCGGCATCCGAGTCGTTCACCACCGTACCCCCCCCCCCCACGCACGCCAAAGAGCGGTCACTAAACCGCTTCCTTGACATAAATGTACATCTTGCGTCCTGCGCTTACCTGCACCATCCACATCAACCACCGAACATAGAAAAAATACTTTACTAAAACGCTTGGAACCCCCGAACTTCAATTTCATACAAAACGGGTCTGTTATGCATAACTAGGCTATGGACGTTCAGCATCGTAGCAGACTGCAGCGCTCCAGCGTCGACCCGACCTCGGAGGCCCTCCCTTTGTGGCGCTCAGTGCCCCAGCCTCTGTCTCCTGAGACGATAACTAGATACTTCTTAGCTTTCCAGTTACTGGAGGTCCATCGAAACTGTTGTCAACGGGATACTGAACACACCAGCTCCCGCCTCTGGACTCTTGCTACAGACTCGAGTCCAGATGGCAGGGGGTCCAACAGGTGACAGTATCGGCTGGCAACTGGCATATCAAACAGGCTCCATGCTGCGCTTTGCTGCTCCCCCGTGCCCTGACCCCACTCGCCCATCTTCCCAAGCCACCTCGTACCGAACGGCGACGACTGGCATCCTTAGGCATTACCCCGGATTTCGCATTCCGGCGGGCTATGCACACGCGAGCTACAGGACAGAAAGCATCCATTTCCAAATCGCCCAGACTCGGGAACACACAGCACTACCCACCAGTGGCAGAGCCATTATGCTATGCAACGGGCGCGCTGCAGTGACCACGTGCTGGCTATGCCGAGTCTCCCGAAATGCATGCGCGGCCAGGCGAGTGGCAGCTTGCCACACCCCATCCCACTCTTGTGCAGGTCGAAGAGCCCATTCATCGAATGCCCAAGTTTACAGCCCGGCGTGGATCACGGTATCCGGCCGGGTAACATGCGCATGCGTATCCGAGCTACCGTTATACCCACACCCCTCCCTGTGCCTCGCGATACCACGCGAATTCCGAACAACATCAAAGTAGAAGACGAAGTTTTCTTTTTCGCATGTCAAATTTCCAGTTCATTTGCCAGACCTAATGACATATCACGTGAATAAATTACGTCGTACACCCACTGCTACCGTGACAGTAACCTAGTAAAGGGTCCGAAGATTGGTGAGAAACAAGGTCATTCTCGACATCGTGGCTTCCCAAATTATCTGACTTATTGTTGAAGCGGTTGGACTTCTCCCGGCTTATTGTTTTGAACTATATGTGTTAGGACGTCATGTTTCCCAACGTTACGGTATCCCCCAAGGGCTCATAAGTTAGCTTCATGAGGTAGGAACAGCCGCCCGTCACGGAACGGAAACGAACAAGCCCTTTTGGTCCAATTGATGGCGTTAATTAAGACCCACTTAGCTTGAATTTCCAATTGAACTGAAAAGTTGAGGAACCCGGCGGAGATTTCTTGATCTCTCTCGAAACTGTGCGCCCTCCAATACTCCAGAAGCGTCTGCTTTTTCTGATGCCGCCTCGATGATTGCCCTCCGGGTTACTATCAAAGAATCCTCGCAGCAAATGCTCGCCTTTATGCCCAATACCAGCATAAAAGCATATTAAGTGAAAAGGTGTGCTATATATTTACGAAAATCCTACGCACTACATAAATACGTCGGAGAGAAACGGTAGATCTGACAAGGGTAAGGGGGAGGGTCATAATTCAGTAAAATCGATGCGAAAGCTAATCAACTGTGTGCGACAAATAGCGAAATGCGTGCGAGCAGTCAAGAATCCGAAAACCGATGAAAAACGAGTGACAGTATCCTTTTAGTTCGTGAAGTCCTGCTGATCATTGATCCACAAAGAGAACGAGCTGAGTTAAGTGGATTGAAATAGTGGGCGATAGCTCCGTGGGTGGGTGATCGACTGCGTGCATAGTACAAAAAAAGCGGGCGTGAGGGCATTAGTCCCTCGGTGCAGGGTTTTCGGTACGACTCATCGTCGTGGGGTCAGTGATGCCTGTATGGTCATCGCAAGGTTTGCGTGAGGGAGAGAGGGTGTGAGAGCCGATGCTCTGTGGGCTTCGGACCACGACGTCGCTGTGTAGTGCGGGAAGAGGCAACTGGAACATCAAGTGGCGACGGTGGTGGCCTTTCCCACTCCTCCAGTAATTGCTGGCCAAGGCTTGGTTCGAGCTCCGTGCCAGCGCGCGACATCTTCACTTAGCGGCCATGGTTCCATGGGTTTCGTAGATGCCGTGTACGGAAGAAGGGCAAACGGTTTGTTTGGATCCAGTGTACACGGAATGGCCGGCCCCATTCCTCGTCCACAGAAACCCCCGGCGCGGGGTCACCCTTTGTTGGCTCTTCGGTAACCGTTCGAAGTTCGGGGTCTGGAGTCGGTTCGGGAACACCCTCGTGCGCTGAGATATCGAGACGATCAACCGCCTGGTGAATGCTCTGGGCAGAAAAATCTTTCATAGCTCGATAGGGTGCGTCAGCATTGAGCTCAAACTGTGATGACTGTAGGGGAATGATTGTGCGCGCTCATACCAGCATTCGGCAGCGAATGAATGAGCCTCTGGTGTGGTTTGCGGAGTTCGGCTGGTGCAGAGGACGCCTGGACCTTCGCATGCGATGTTTCTTCCTGTGGGGGAGAGATGGGTTGAAGGGACTCTTCGACGACCCGTTGCTTCTCGGGACGTGAGATGTAGGATGGATCCTGCTGCTTTGTACTTTCGGAGAACGAGACGGGGCTGTTTGCGTTCCCGTCACTTACTACGGGTACTCGGGAAGGTAGGGGAGAAGTAGAACGAGACGCCCAAGGCACTCGGCTTTCACCCTGTAGAATTGGGCCCGCCATCCTATGAGGAGGTCAGTCCAGTTAAGGAGGGAGAGATGGAAGGAGGGGCGAACCGGGCGTATCCGTAGAACTCCCTGCTCTTGTTGACACCAAAAATGAGAAACACGTCCTTGCTGGTGCGATACGCCTGGTCTAGAATTTCCTCGTTGTGTCGTTGCGAGGCCCAGAGATTTTCTGGATGCACAGATCCAGGTCGTACTGTTAAAGGGTGAATAGATAAAGTCGCATTCAAAATAGACAGCACGCATTACCTGCGTCAGTGATTTCAGAATGAAGTAACGTTGAGGAAAATAGCGTGACAAAATGCCCGAATCCGTACTTGCGAAAGAGCCAGAGCGACTCGAGCGAGGCGTAAAACTCACTTGTCCAGTCGCTGGGCTGTCATCATCCGATATTGACAAGGGTGACGACGGCCTCCCCGTAACCTCGAGCGAGCCTATCATCTCTGCCCCCTTGCGCCTAACCTTTGCCGTCTGTTCCTTGATCCGTTTGACATGCATGGCGCTACCGCGCTGGGCCCCGATGCCAGCCTTCAAATCGTCCGTCCTTCTTCGTATACGGCACACAAGGCGCGGGCACCGGGGGTCGTTGGGACGGATGGGCTGACCATGGAAACGTGCTGTCGCAGCTTCCAATTGAGCCTCAGACCCGAAGTTGACGAATGCGCAATTCGAGCGTGCGATCAGGACGACGGACGAAACGCCTCCGCAAACTCGTGGCGGGTCAGTCAACGGCTCGGATTGACGCGGAGATGGTGGAGGTAACGGCTGGTTGAAAAAATCCCGGAGCTCATCACATGTCGCGTCGGAAGGTACATTCCCAGCCCACATCACCCACTCGGACTGATCCACTGGCGGATTGGGATGATAAGAGCGGCGCACTTGGTGCCATTCGCTCTTGCTCTCGCCTGGAGGCGCATTTTTAGTGGTCTTGGTCTGAGCAGTGGCCTCCGGATTTGGATCATTTAGGCCTCCAGAACGGCTTCGATATGAGGGTTTCCGAGGAGGCGAGGGGTTTCAATGCGATGTTTGGCTAGGATGTTCGTCCTCATGTTGCTGTACAGGTGACGAATAGCTCGAGTTGAGCTGTAAGTGTAACTCGCGCTGCGGTCCCTCGAATGGGTTTGCTGCTGCAGTACTATCCGGCGGAAGATACCACTATCTCCCCTGGTTTTCTTGACTAGTAGGGTTATAAGATTGGGCGTAGTGGGGAAGTGTGACCCGTAGATGGAGGGAGCAGGCATAAATGAGGTTGGAGGATAAGCATATGACGGGGGTGTCGTATACCCCACGGGTGTATAGGCCCTTCGGAGGTATGAGACTGGGAGTTCATGTAGCGCTCCAAGTCGAGCAATGTCTGACCTGACTTAAGTGAGGTAGAACGCCGGGCCGGCACCCGGACCTCCAATAGCCTCGGGCCGGCTTCCTTCGTCGTTGCTCTACTGTCGGTCGCTCTCCGCAGTTGCCCATTCTTCTTCTCGGCTACGCGGCTTGAAAGCCAACTGCGGACTTTATCACAGTTGGGGACCCTACAGCCCACTTTGCAGAAGCATGGGCACGCGACAATGTACGCTTAGCATCCACCCACGTCCTCATGTCCGTGTTGCAGGTTACAGCCTAATCGTGTCTTATTCGTTTAACAGACCCTGTTGACAATGACATCGCCATGATTGAGCATCGTCTCTCACTCTTACCTCAACGTCATCCCGCGCGTCCCACATTGCTCCTAGATCTAGTGTACGCCCGGACCAAACGCTACAATTTGTCACGTCAAGTGGAAGACATCGACAAAGGTCTACTTCACGCTACGGAGGCAATCCTTCTCCCAAATCGTCCCTGGGCCGGATGCATCGTCAACGTCCCTTCTCTTTTATTCGCCGTCGCGAACGCTCTCTTGGCACGCTCCATGCATTTACGGAAGGTCGAAGATGTCAAATACTCGATTTATTACCTTTGTTACTTACGGGGTCTACCCCTCAACGCTGGCAGGGATTTGCAGATCTGCGCTACAGAAATGCTCGTGGAGGCGTTGGCCACCCACATCGAGCTGGTGGCTGGTGATGAGACGCCTATTATTCAAGCGATGTTACGGCTCTGCTATGAACTCCTCCGAGTCGCGTCGCAATTTTCTGGAGACTATCCAGTCAAAGCATTTGTTGGTCTAGCCAGAGGTATCACCGTCGAATTCAGCCGCGGACTGCAAATGGAATCTCTGAATCAAGTTATTGATTGCCTGAGAGAGGCAGTCAAGACGTACCCTCCCCAATTGCACCAGATTCACCTCGACCTCGCCCTCGCTCTACAATTCCGCTTCATGCAAACACATTGCGAAGATGATTACAAAGAGGCAATAACCGTCCTCGACAACATAATCGTCTCCAACCACCTCTCTGACAATCCGACTCCATACTCAGCTGAGGCTTGCGTCATAATCGCGAGGTTTACGATCCTTCGATTCGAAAACGAGCATCCGGAATATATAGAGGAGGCAATATCCCACTGTCGTTCCTGGCTGGGTTGCTCCGCCCTTAGGGATCATGGCCGTTCCACTCTCATCCAGCTCCTAGAGTGGTGTTTGGATGAACGCTCGAAACAATTTAGCTTGAAAGAATCTCTTCAAGGGGAATCCTCCAGCGCTTCAGACATCATCCTTTTCGCAGAGGCTAGACACCTGAACCACTGCACTACGGCCTCCGGTGGACTAGTGTTTGCCAGTCTACGCGAAATAAGTCACGAGAAAACCATAAAGCCTCTGATGCACCTTCTCCCTACGACGCCTACGACGCCCGAAGAGATATCGAATCGCTGGATGTACATTTCGGGTGTCGCATTTTTATATACCTCGATCGCCGATGATACAGGTGATATCACTGACATTGAAGAGGCTATCAAGTACCAGAAAATGGCACTTACTTCGCTTCACATCCCAAATATTAAAATCGAACACTCCCATCTTGAGAACTTGGGTTCCCTTTTACGCAAAGCATTTGATCTGACCGGTGCGGTCGAGTATCTGGAAGGGTTGATTTCCACCAATCGTCGCATTCTCAAAGTTGGGACCTCGCGACCAGCATACTTTAAAGCAGTTCAGCAGCTTTCTCAATCGCTGATTGACCGCTGGAAGTTGCTTGGTCTCACGGAGGACTTGGATGAGTCTATGCGCCTTTGCCACGCTGCTATAGATTGTCAATATGCGAGCGCACCCAAAAGACTTGATCGGGCTTGCTTCTGGGCATCCCATGCGCGGGCTGCCGAGCATCCCACAGTCTTGACAGCATATAAGGGCGCCATGTCACTGATGCAGAGCTCTCTTGTCTTTGCGCCCACTCTCGAAACACAACACTCTCATCTCGTCTCAAAGCAGGAGACTTCCGAGATGCCTTTGGAATATGCGTCGTATCTAATCCACATCGGTCAACTCGAAGAGGCCATCGAAGCTCTCGAGCAAGGGAGGTCCCTTCTCTGGTCTGAAATGCGTGGTCTTCGCACCTCTATTGACCAGCTTCGAAGTGTCAGCCCGGATTTAGCGATTCAACTTGAGGAGATGAACCGGGAGCTCGAGACTCTGATCCTACAGAGTGAAACAGCTGAAGGAGTTCCCGTAGCTGAGGAAGGGACAGACGCATTCGGTCGGATTTTCAGGAGACAGAGAAAGGTTTTCGGACAACGCGAGACGCTCATTTCACAGATCCAAGAGTTGCCGGGGTTCGGGAACTTTTTGAAGACGCCCCAATTTGACCGTCTTCGGGCTGCTGCTTCACGCGGACCAGTTATTATGATCAACCATTGCCGATGGCGATCCGACATCCTCATTATCCTCCATGACTCACCTCCTTCCCTCATTCCCACTGCCGACAATTTTTATGATCGTGCGATCGAACTGAAGGACAAACTGTTGGATACGCGAAGGAAACACACCCCTGGCTCCCATGAATACGAAGACGTTCTGTGCTCTGTGCTGAAGGACCTCTATGCTCTCGTAGGCCGACCCGTCATTGAAAAGCTCCGCGAGTTGAGCATACCAGATCAATCTCGAGTATGGTGGTGTCCCACATCGGTATTCTGCGCTCTCCCCCTTCATGCGATGGGCCCGATTCCATCGAACGACGGCCTTGAGCTGTACTTCTTGGATAAATATATATGCTCATATACTCCAACACTCTCCGCCCTCATCGAATCCCATGGACCTAGTATACCCACGTCGGATCGGCCCTCATTGCTTCTTGTCGGAAGGCCAAATGACAATCTCCCTGAAGTATGGGGAGAGGTGGAAACCATTCAGAGAATTTTGGGGAAATCCGCAAACTCTCTCGTCTCGGAGGACGCGACCTTACAAGCCGTGACGGAAGGGCTTCGGCATCATCAGTTTGCCCATTTTGCATGCCATGGAAATTTGGAAGCGGGGAAGCCGTTCGACGCCTGGTTCAAGCTTCACGCAGGTGGTCGCCTGACACTCCTCGACATCGTGCGGTCTCGGCTTCCCACTGCCGAATTCGCCTTTCTTTCGGCTTGTCATTCGGCAGAAATTACGGATAAGAGCATCGCTGACGAGGCACTTCACCTGGCCGCTGCAATGCAACACTGCGGATTTCGGAGTGTAGTTGGGACGATGTGGGCGGTGGTGGATGAAGACGGACCGGAGGTGGCAAAGCATTTCTACAAGTGGATGTTTCCGGGTAAAGGGAGAGGGGCACCGTCGTATAAGAGGTCGGCAAGAGCGCTGCGGAATGCTGTGCAGAAGCTGAGGAAACGGAGAGGGATGACCCTGGAGCGTTGGGTAAATTTTGTCCACTACGGTGCATGACCTATTGGAGCGTGGTACTTAGGCGGTTTGGGGGCGTTCCTTACATACCCGCAACGGCATAGTAAAGGGATTCACTACTCAGGACACGCCGAGTAGTATGGGCCCTGAAGACGGGTGGCGAATCCATGTCCCGAGTTCAGATCTATGTATGGGCGTTTAAAACTGAAGTATTCAGTACCAAAACCGGAGAGATGCCAGCGCCTGAGGCCTGAGCTCTGGGCATACTGTAGCGCTCAGAGCAGGACAAATCCATTTTCAGGGAGATCAAATACCTTCCAAATATTTCCCACGCTTTTGGGGGGTTGGCCAGCTTCTTCGTCTATTTTTAGAAACATTGTACCCCTTTGGGGGTTCGGGGGTCGGTTTGCCAACACATCGCGCACGGTCCTGTGAAACTCTTGCTTATGTAACCCGCGTTGAAGAACTTATGAGAATTTGTCGTTGAACAGTAATGGTGCCTAAGTACTACTGTACACTTAAATTATCTACGCAGCGTGACGTCATAGTAGAGGCGCGGTCGCAGTATGGATTGGTGTAAAGTAGCAGTGGTGAGCGCAATGGCTGCGAGCCCAGAGATAAGCCGGTGTGGCTAGCCGCCAGTGGTCGCGTTTGCCATGGTGGACAACAATCGGACCCTCGCGGTGAACCAAAAGCATCCTTGCGATGCGCTCACTTGCTTGTGTTCAAGAAAAATATTCGTCCACCCTCCAAGGCTCGTGAAAGCGTAGCACATTCCAGAGTACCTTGACAGGGCGACCAGCTCGTTCTCGCTCAGCCACGAACGGCCGAAAGGCTTCGACCACGGACGCGCGTTGCCTCTCGGTCATGTTTCCTGCCGACTGTGGCGTCAAATGCAGCACGATTTCTTCCAGTGCGGGTAAGGGATCCGGAAGAGGCTCTCCGTGGTCCGGGCGGAGGGTGTGCGCGATTTCGCATAGTCCGTGTTGCACCCTAAGTATCCTCACACTGCGGAACTGCCCATAGAATCTGTGCCATTGGATGGAATTGCCGGAGAGCTGCCATAATTGGTCTTTATTGGAGAGGCACATGAGGTAGAGTTCCTCTACAGTGGCAAACCTCGCGGAGAGCGCGCTACCCACTTGCGTCGTTGAATGTGGGAAGTGTCTTGAATGGAACTTGAGAGGCGGTTCGAGGTGATCGGAGCAGGTCAGCAGGGAGATGCGGAAAGTCCATCTTGATAAGATCACTTGAGCCGTATGATATGGTTGTTCTATGTCATGGATAAACCGGGAGAGGTGCGAAATGGGGGACGTAGAAGCTTCGTCGTATATTACAATGTAGAGATCTTTGAGGGCTGGGGCGGCGAACCTGGCTACAAGCGCCTCCAAGAAGGCACCGCGACCAAAAAAGCGCAAACATGTCAGTTTTGAAAGGGGGACAATGACTTCCGTCTTGGTGGGATGCAATGGGCTGGCATTAGAAAGAAGGGCCACGTCCAAATCAAGGCGTCGCAGACAAGGCATGCCTTGCAGATAGGATACTAGAGATGTCGTTGGTGATGGCCCGAAGATGGTGTCGATGCCCAAAGAGAGGTCAACGAGCTCCGTTGCAGACGATAATAACTGTAACAAGGATGTGGATGTGAAAGAAACGTCCTTTAATTTAAGACGTCGCAGACGCGGGGCTGAACCGCCAAGAAATTTATGAGGCAGTTTTAAGCTTGAATGACAAAGCTCGAGGCTCTCCAGTACAGGAAAAGAGCGTTTCGTCGCTTTCAAGAATTTGTCCAGGCCAGAGCCTGACCCCCTAAAGGCAATCTCACGCACCCGGTCGCAGTATTTCAGCGCGGCAACTATGCGATCATGATCCCTGGCAGTCCGAACTCCCATCCCGTAGTTGAGGACAATTGGTAAAGGCGGGAGTCGACGCATCAGTGCCGCGTTTATATGGTTACCCGCCGTTAAGAAGAGCCGTAAATCTAACCGGGAGCACGACGCGAGCACGACTTGGCGCCATTTTCGGCACACGTGTGAGAGTTTGAACCATCCATCGATTCTGTTCCACTGTTTGATATATTTGAAGCCTTTTCGATAAGAGTCGAATATCTCCAAGAGTACCTCTTCAGGGAGTTTGTTGATCCTCGAGTTAGGTGGCCCCTCTGTATCCCCACCGTTGCCTTGACTTGTGGAAAATCAGCGGCGGGACATGTCGAGTCATTATAGTCATTATACATACAATTGCACGAGGGCTCTAGCGTCAACGGCAGTCGTCATCGTTGTTGGGGGCGTGCGATCAAACGTAAAAGAGGAGACCGTGATTCGAACACATCGGGCCACGCTTGAATTTGTCCCGGTCCCGGCCTCCAGATGCCGCGATCCACACCACATCACACCGTTGCCACATGATACAGCCGACTTGGAACCCGCCTTATTTTCATTTACCTGTTGTCATTGTAATTCCCATGTCTTATTCTGAAGTCTTACAGGAGCGCACAGCCCAGCGTACACCAGGAGCAACATTACCGCACAGGCTAGTCCCTGCCTGGCATTATTCCCTAGAGAAACGGCGAGCCCCTGAGCAATGTCGGCCCGACTGTACAGTTGATCCACCCGCATAGCGGGCGGGAGGCATAAGATGTTGAACCTGTATGAAGGGAAACGTAGTAGGGCGCATACTGTCAGCGTTGTGTTCCTTCCATCACCCCTCACGGCTCTGGTAAGACATTCGCATACTAAGTCAGACCATCCCGTACTACCCTGGGATGTTGGAGCTAGTAGCCGGGCTCGGTGGATCGCGCCAGGTAGGGAGTCGGCCTGAGGACCCCAGAGGATTGTAGGGGCAGTAGTTCTAGTGCACTTGAAGTTAGTTCGCATGATGGATTGATTGTCGCCCCAACGGCGTCTCTTACAATATGATTCGGCGTCAGGGATATTACTGTAAGCCTGGTTGTAATGATTATAATGGCATTGAAATATAAATTTCGATTATACCGCAATTATGACTTGAAGGAGTCATTATGATGCTTGGCCTGAAACACTTCCCAGTTTTCCAACTGGATTCATAAACGCCTGTGCTCTTTTGTTTGCACCCACGGGGGTTGACGCTGGCACCCATTTGCAACTTGAAGGCATCATTTAATTTAGGGTACTGTCACAGGTCCAGCCCCGCGGCTTGAAGCCAGGCGTAAAAAAAATCTCCTCTTTCTCGTTTTGGTGGCTGTTTAGGTTTGTGCCGGCGGCCTGCCAGTGACACTCCTGATATTCTATATATACGGTACAGTCTGAAAAGTACCGGATTATCTGATGCGGAGCTAAGACGGGGTGGTGTAGTGGCACTGTATACAGTTTGCTAGGACAGTAAGCATTAGGCAGTTCAGTACACAAGGCTAAGTTAGGTTGTGAAGGGAGCTGGAGTGTACCCAACAAGCGCCGAACCGGAACATCAACACCACCTGTCAAAACTAGCCGAGCTTCTATCAGACTGGTAGAATATAAAGCGTAAAAGTTCGGAAGAGTTACGTGAGTGTAGTGGTGTCGTTGGCCTATCAGCACCATTTACGTGGAGCCTGACTCTTCTGCTGTAGCTGCAATGGCGGTGTTTCCGGGGGCCTACCCTATAACTGGCTAGTTAGATGGAGCCATGAACTCAGACAATGACCAGGTCGTGTACTGAGGTTTCCAATTCCCCTCATTGTCATGTCTCCTACCAGATTCGAAGACGATGTCGGCGAGGAGACTCCTTTTATCCCAGTTGACGATCCCGTACCCCGTAAACCCACACGGCTCCCCACAGCACAAATTTCAATTCTCCTCTCCCTGTGGATCGCTGAGGCTGTCGTGGAGCATTCTATAACCCCTTACATCAACCAGGTACGGTGGTAGCTTGACTTTTTGCGCTATTTCTGTTGAATTGCATTCAGCTTGTCCGAGAGCTTCCAATCGTCGGTGGTGATGGGCGGAAGGTGGGATATTACACCGGGATCATAGTACGTCTCACCCAGTTTTCTCGGAAGGGCTGTATCAAGCAGTATCACAGTTGTCTCTACATCATGCGGCGGAGGCGATATTCGCGCTTCCTTGGAACCGTCTTTCTGACCACGTCGGGCGCAAGCCCGTTCTTTTATCGTGCCTCGCAGGCACAATCGTCTCGATCATCTCGTTTGGCCTCTCCCGTTCTTTCTGGGCACTCGCTTTTAGGTGCCTCCCCTGCAGACCGTCGAGGGTGCCGTTCGCTGACCTGATGGTCGCAGTCGTTGCCTGCATGGTGCGCTAAAGGGTGACATCGGTACCGTGAAAAGTATGATGGCGGAGCTCACAGACGAGACGAATGTGGCGCGGGGATTCTCGTTGCTCCCAATGACTTGGGCTCTTGGCTACGTGGTTGGGTGAGCCGTTTCGTGTACTGTCCCTTGTGCTCCCTAATTCCGAGGATTCTCGAGTCCCTTCATTGGTGGCATGTTGTCGCGGCCGCAAGATCGCTGGCCACATGTCTTCTCCCACCCTTTTTGGGCCACGTATCCATACTTCTTGCCGTGCCTGGCAGTCGCTGCTTATGCATGTCTGTCTTTCGTCGCTGTGGCGATGTTCTTGGAAGAGGTTTGCTTCCTCTTCTTCTGAGGAACAAAGCGAAAATGACATGACACACAGACAGTGAATGTCACCTCTTCGACGGAGTTCCAGTCTACAAGGATTAACAGAGATGTACCCCTAGAGGACTCGAGCGACGTCCCGCACGCATCTCAGAAAGCCGCTCAAGAGCCACTGCCGCTGCGCGAGGTGCTCACAAGAGCGGTCGTGATCTCGGTTGTCAACTATGCGATGCTATCATTCCTTGAAATGATTTCACTAGCGCTTATCCCGCTGATCTGGTCGACGCCAATCGAATTCGGCGGGCTCGACATGAGTCCGGCATCGATTGGCTTGTGGATATCCGCGTATGGGGTCATGGATGGAATCTTCCAATTCGCGTTCTTCCCGCGCATCGTTGGACGCTTTGGCCCTCGATTGGTCTTCCTCACCAGCATCGCCGCATTTGCCGTCGTCTATACCATGTTCCCATTCGAGAATTTGGCGTTGCGCCACGCCGCCGTCGGTGGCCCGACTTTAATTGTATGGATGCTGGTCTTCCTGCAGCTCTGGTCATTAGGCGTCTCCAATATGGGATACAGTAAGTCTTTTACTTGCGTTCCTTTAGGAATGCCCGCAGACTACTAAATATGGTGGGGTCTGTCAGGTGCCGTGTTCATGTTTATATGTGCTGCCGCCCCCAACCAGCGGTCACTGGGCGCAACGAATGGTTTCGCCCAGACACTGGCCTCGGTACAGCGTGCGGTTGGACCGGCCGCGGCAGATTGGCTTTTTGCGTTCACGCTGATGTATAACATCTTGGGCGGGAAATTTATATACGTCGTGTTACTCGTCTTGGTATGCGTTGCGCTGGCTATCGCCGCACAGCTTCCGAGGCGTATCGGAAAGCATGGAGGCAAGTAGATGCACATAGAAATGAAGTTGGTACAATACGAGTCGGGTTCGTTCTTTGAGACGTTCTATTTTGAACCGAGTCACAATGTCTTGTATTTGTTCTGTCTCTAATTCTGCTGAAATGCTACGACATCCGTCCCGACGGAATGCTCCCGTTCCGACGCACGTGTGCGCGTTCCGGGTGGATCCGGATCCGACGGGTCGCCGGGTCAGAGTGCTGCTGCGGGGGCCTACCGGGCCGGCCTGGGCGGTGTTGGGCGGCCGCCGTTCGCCACATGAACTTCGGCATGGTGATGATGAAGAAACCACGGCTCAGGATTTGGTTTAAATATAAGTATCCTAGTATCGAGCGCAGTAGGCACCACCCCATAAGCACTACATCATGCGTGATACTCTTATTCTTGCCCAACACTTTCTTGTAGCGGCCGTGCGCTTCCTCTTCGTCGTAGCATTGGCACTGTCCGGAACGTCGGCTGCGTATGTGTTCTACATTCTCATATGCCGCCGTATCAGGGCATACCGTTCCCCGCTGCGGCACGTTCCCGGGCCCGGAAAGGCACACTGGCTCAACGGTAGCTTTGACGACGTACCAGAGGCGGATGCGTCGCGCCTGGGGGAAGAGTGGGTCAGGACGTATGGACATGTCCTAAAGTTCCATTCTCGTTTTGGGGTACGCTTTCCCTTCCTTTTGTCCGAAAATTCGTCTGACGATCCTACCATCCATAGATCTCCAAACTCCTGACTGTCGACCCCGTAGCCATCTCGCACATTCTTCAAGATTGCGACACCTTCCAGAAGTCGGAATTCCTGAAATTCACTCTCGGCACTACCATCGGTAGAGGTACGTACAACAGTTGGATGTATTGTAACTTCAGTCGACATCCCTTGACGTTTGATGTCAGGCCTCCTGTTCGTCGAAGGTATGTCAGCTACTTTCCTGCCAGTGGTCCCTGGGCGACTTTGATCCCTTCAATCTGTTAAACTGGATTTAGGGCCAGAACATAGGAAGCAGGTATGCGCATACATTCCCGTTTGAGCGACTCTCACGATCTCATTTCTGCAGCGCAAGGTCATGGTAAGAACTAGTAGATTGCCGCCGGGAACCCTGAGAGCTTACCTATCTGTACCTTTCTAGAACCCTGCGTTTGGTCCCGCGCAAGTGCGAAAGTTCACGCCCTTGTTCATAGAGAAATCGCTAGAGGTAAAGTTTTGGTGAGAATGGTCATACTCCTAAGTCCTGACCGACCTTTTTATAGCTCCGCGAGATCTGGGCAGATTTTGTATCTAAATCGTCAAGAAAGGACGGAAGGTTGAGCCTGGACGTATTTACTTGGTTGAACAAGGTCACGTTAGACATCATTGGACTCGCAGGTAACTTAATCGCTACTGACTCTTCATTAGCTCCATTAATCACCCATTCTGAATCGCGCACAGGGTTTAACTACACCTTCGACACTTTGCATTCACCGGAGAAGCAGAATAACATTTACGAAGCTATTCGCTCCGTCCTAAGTACCCCCGCGCGCGATCTTATCCTCGGACTCCAGCTTTTCTTTCCAGCCTTCCGCTCTATCGTACGTAATCCACACTCTCCAAATAAAACGCGCTGTACATCTCTGTCTTCTGCAGCCGACAGCACGAGACCGTACTATGGATCGCGCCTTCCAGGAAATAAAACAGATCGGATCTCGGCTTATTGAAGACAGGAAGGCCGCTGTGCTTGCCGAGCGAAGTGCAAACGGGTCTGGTGTGGTTGAAAAACAGGATGTGCAAGGACATGACCTCCTTAGTTTGCTTGTCAAGTCGAACATAGCCGCTGACATGCCAGAAAACATGCGCATGAGTGACTCAGAGATCTTGTCGCGTGAGCGCTTTCCTCGTTCAAAGTTATGATGTCCTTTGTCTGAAGCATCGACAATACGTTGTAGAGGTACCCACTTTCCTGCTGGCAGGTCACGAAACGACGAGGTGAGGACTATCCACCTTCGCAGTATATCGCTAAATCTTTCTGTTGCAGCACTGCTGTTGCCTGGACGTTGTTCGCACTCTCATGTCACCCCGCGGTCCAAGCAGCGCTTCGCGCGGAGCTGCGCACCTGCCCGACCGATTCCCCAACGATGGAACAACTGAACTCGCTCCCGTATTTGGAAGGCGTCGTCCGCGAGTCACTGCGCCTCTATGCCCCTGTGTCGTTCACACAGCGCGTTGCCAGTCATGACACGGTGATCCCGCTGCACAAGCCCTTCACAGACAGACATGGGGTTTTGCAGAACACTATACGGTGCGAAAGGCTATTCTCAAACACAGCACGTGCGATTGGAATGGCTGACTGTGTATGGCATGAAAGGGTGGCTAAAGGAGACTTCGTTGTCGTCCCAATTCGCCTGCTGAATCGCTCGACAGAGATATGGGGCGAAGACGCGAACGAGTTCAGGTATGCTTCTCACTTGCTCTCCTGTAAGGTATGTTGAAGTAATTAATTCGGGGCATTGTAGACCCGAGCGATGGGAAAGCTTGCCAGAGGCGGTGAACGCGCTCCCAAGCGTCTATGGCCACTTGGTGACGTTTCTTGCTGGCGCACACGGATGCATAGGTTACCGTTTCACGGTCGTCGAGTGCGTACACTGCCTTCATTATTCACGTCTCACCCGAAAATGCTGAAGCGCTGATCTATTCGTCTTATAATTGTCCATCCAGAATCAAAGCCCTCTTATTCACGTTGGTGCGCGCGTTCGAGTTTGAGCTGGCCCTGTCGGCGGAGGACATCGTGCGCAGATCTGGGATCGTCGGCCGTCCTGTGATTGCGTCGAACCCTGGCGCGGGACCACAGTTGCCGCTGCTGATTCGACCGGCGAGCATGGATTAAGTGCTGGAGATCATGGTGGCTACTTTTTTTTCTCACGCTTGGGGTATCATAGCAGCGATGTATGAATAGGAAAACGGATCGACTTATGTCGTAACACTGGTTAAGCGGAACCTGATGCGTGAGCAGGCTCTGCAGAGACTTACCAACATGGGCTACCACCGCACGAACGTTCAAGGCTCAGAAGTGAAGGCTTAAGCTACGAACCGGACAGCCTGGGTTCGCTCGTTGCCCAATGTCCTGTGCAGGGACTCGGACTTTGCACCCACACTAGATATGATTCAGACAGATAGTCACCCCAGGCCTATGGACACACCGTCACACACGTAAGTCGTATTCGACGACTGTATGGCATTCTGTTGGGGGTGAGAGCCTTGCACTCAGTCATAAGAAAGTCGAGTGTCGAGTGCTCAAAAGAGGACAGTCAGAATAATATAATAATAATGTGGACCGGCGAAAGGGTCATATTCACCCTAATGAACTCGTACTCAGGCTGTACAGACAAGGTGGCGCATGGCAGCCGGGGTCCAATCGTATTTCATCTTCCACCCGAGCACCGTAGTCTCGTGGCTAAGATGATTAATAACTTGTTCTTGGGTACCCGCTGAACCGCTAGAAATATTCAAATATTCGTTGACTGTTGGCCCAAGGGTGCTGCTTGTTCATACTGGTACTAGTTCGCCAACAAGCTTATCAGCTTCAAGTTGGCCGGCAGCACTGGCAGCCCGGTCTTTAGTATTGGAACAAGATCTAATGATCGACACCCGATTCTGTCATGACACACATAATCTGGAATACATACAACACAAATAGATAAAAGGACGGTACTGTAGTACAACACATCCCTCAGCTTTGTGTACCATAGCTGAGGGTAAGCGTACTCACACTACTGTAGCATTATCATCACTTACACATGTATTAGTTTTACGTTACAGGTCCGTAACACAATGAACTTGAATATACCCAGCTTTGTGTACCATAGCTGAGGTTTTACGTTACAGCTCTAATATTTAGAAGGTCTTTAGTTTTTTCGACGGCTACGGCCCAGTCATGCCCTGACCGCCATCCACGCTATATATGGTTATAATTGCCGGTGTGAGCTTTGAGTATTTGGGAATGTTAAGTTTGTATCGCGTATAGGAACGGCAGATGCCAGCGGGAATGTAGACTCGGATTCGGCCGTTATCGATATCGTGACAAGCAGGGGTTTTATTTCGGTTAAAATAATGAAAGGATCATGCTATTATGCATAGTCACGGTAGATGTAATATAGTGGTATGCTACAAGAATACTACAGTAGTACAGTATCACTATTTTAATATTGGGATTGAGCGAAGCAAAGTTGGTTTGAGCACGGTCCGAGTCCAGTCAAATGATCCCGTGGACCGGTGGCCTAATGGCGCCTATCATACTGTAAGTGGCAAAGAGTCCTGGAAAGTGGGAGTGATGCAATAGCTTCTGAAAGTCAGAGTCGCATCGCGCAGGCCGGTTGATAGAATTTCTCGCATTCTTCCGTACGCACCTCAGGTCCTCGACCCCGTGGTGATCTTCACAAAGCCATTTATTAGACCACCCTATCATCGAGGGCGAATGTACAGTTGTCAAGGGACCCCACAAGCCATGTTATGGAGGGCATCATCACGATCATGCCCATAGACCTCTCAAACATCCTTTGGGGCCCATAGGCCAAGTATCCCACGACTTCCCTGTCCCAGCCTCCTGGAAAACTCCACGTCCTGAAGGGTACTCCAGTTAGATACCTTCTTCAGCACTATAACCCGGTATTGCTGTGGGAAGCCTGCTCAGCCTCGATAAGGTCGAGCTGACGTCTATGTCCGCAGTCCAAACTGTCCTGTGCGAAGGGTGTAGAATATTATCTGAACGCAAGCAGAGCATCATACGAGAGACGAGCGTCGTAGAGAGACTAAACTCTGACGCCAGTCAGCAATGGGACAGCGGAAACAGGGGGGACGAGTAAAAAAATATACGAACACGTTTGCAAAGGGTATGGCGGAATTTTTCAGCAACGTCTGAGTAGTTCAAAGCATAAGTCCCAACCAACTGTCAGTGAATTGACGTACTGAGGCAAGCTAGACGTGGAAGCGTTAGCGTGTAAAATGCTTTACAGGGGGTCTCATACTTGTAACGTCAACATGTTAGTCAAATTGACCGAGAAGAGCACGCTGATAAAACATTTATCAAGCATCGACCAGATATGAAGATTGGAGATGAGCCATACAGGAAATACAGTGACCCTGAGGATGCAGTCAACCATGGAAGTTGTTTATATATGTGATCAAGCTATAGCGCTTACCGTCACGGACAAGAACCGTATTAGCGGGACATTATAACCGACCTTGGTTGCTTTGTACAGTGTAAGAACAAAGACGACGATGTCAAAGGCCAACACGCCGCCCCACGCGATTGACAAAACTGACAGGGGAAAACTAGGCCCATTATTACTCGCATGGGTGGCTCGAGACTCACAACGACCTCTGGAATGGTGCCGCCGAGAAAGTCAGCCATTCATACTAGTCTCGTTGTGATGCAGAACGGGCATACCCTTCATCCGAAAGCCCCAGATAAAAGTTGCACCCATAAATACCAGAATCTGGCACCTGAATTGCGAGGTCTCCTGATTCGATGGCTACTGCAATCTGTTGTCCTAATAGTAAGCAGCGATGCGGGTAAGCCTAGAGGAAAATCCGCACGCAGCCGACAATGATGCTCGCGCTTATCAGTGCAACTAGCCCCCCCAAAAGGTAGTACTTGTTATACAAGGCGTATACGCGCATCGCACAAAGAACCAAAACCGTCAGCTGAAGTCCTGAGAAGGGATATTAAACAAGCTCACTAGCGACGAAGGATTGCAAGACTATCTCGAAGTAACCTTTATATCGACGCATTCTTTGGCAGCTGAGCTTGGAGTTATTGTGGGGCTAGTGTATTAGCCCAGGCACGTACGAGTGCTTATCCTGGCGTGGGCGCCGGTGTACAGTGTAGACAAGGGAACGGCGAGAATTTCGGCGAGAAACCCACCAAAGAATTCTTCAGAACAAGAACCAGGACGATCGGTATGTGCCCGAAGATAGGAACGTAGCGGTTGAGGAAGAAAAGGAATGAGACCCATCCTATTGGGTTGTAAGGCGGCCAGAAAAACTCCACTTCGCGAGAGAGGGTGAGTGCGTAGTCGTAGTAAAGAATCGCTGAGAAGTGAGCAACGTGACTCAGCTGATCTACAAAAGTTAGCTCTGATGACTGGCACTGCCAACTCACCCAGTGGGATTATGTTGAGCGCATAGTTCATGTACCTAAGGAACGCGAAGAGTCAGCTCGAGCGTCACTAAGAGCACTTAAAGGGTAAAAAAGAACCTTACAGATGCCTGATCTCTACGACGGGAAGGGACATGAGGGTACAAAGAGAAGCGAGGAGACGGACGTGTGGGTGACAGTAGGCGAATTGACTATGTGCTAAGAAGGCTAACTGTATAAACCAGAACCGAAACCAACCATGAGTGGTTTTGCCGTCAATTCGAGTTGACACCAGTGTGAATTGAACTTGGCCTGATACAGTTGTATTTCCGAGTCCGTAACTTGGCTCAGGCTTAAACCGGCACCTGTGTAGCTTACAAGTTATTCCTGGACTGTGAATTTGTGAATTCCAAATTTCTTATGCCCACTAGGACTCGGCCGCGACAGCAACCGGGGACCGATCGACCGTACAATATAGTCCCGGACTAATGGAACCGGAAATTTTAGAAAAACAACAAGCGTACTCAGTTGTTCCCACGGTTTTCGGGAACGGGAACGGGCATTTGAGCGGTATCCTAAAATGGCACCGTGACATCAAGTCCGAGCAGCCTCTGACGGCGTGCTCGCTGAGAGACGTCAGCACAACTATGCGGACAGATGAAGCACAGCCTGAATCACCTAGAGCGGTATTCGCAGGCGTTTCAGCAAATGAACTGACAACTCCAAGAACCACCACATTCGATGGGAAACATAGGGTACTGACCACTTCCATGACGGTAAATCCGAGGCTCGGGAGCCCCCAAAGTTTCGGAAGGTGCTCTATGACTCTTTGAAGGACGGTTCTATGACATGTCCGCGAGGCGTAACGATGAGCAAATACGTTGAGAAGGCGTGGAATCAACTCACATTTGTCAGATGTTCCGAGTCCAACTTAAGAGTGTCCTCCTCTTTCGGTAGCTTAACACTACGATTCCAGCTGAGAGAGTAGCTTGGTTTGTTCCTTAGTAAGGCAAGCCCCGATGCGAAGAGTATGGAGATGCGGCTCGGACTGAACCAGAGGTAGCCCGTTATCGACGTTGTCGTCAATCCGGACGCTCTCACGTCTTTCACTCATGGCCGCAGTGACTACTCGCCTAACACCACCGTAATCCCCACTACGTCATCACGCGTCCTCATCCCTCAATCTTCAAGGCCGACCAACACCGGCTGTAGGACTTGGATGCTCTTACTTGCTGAGCTAGGAAATAAGGACAAGTGAGTACTGTGGTAGTTGTATCGCCAACTAAGATAGGAAGTGCAATTGCAGGTTTATGGGTCGGCTCCACCGTGTGTTGCCTTTATTATTATAAAGTGGTCGTTCGCCTGGTGCTCGAGGTCAAGGACATGGAGGCGAGGGGTTGGATCGAGTCAGTCTTGAGTCGCAGCGATTCCCATTACTGTACCGTACAGTACAGTACCTCACCTCAGACAAAACGTGTGAAGACGGAGCAATGGCTGAAACTGATCTTATCTTAACTGATAATCACGGACATTGCCGTTCAAGTTGTCTCTAACGGACTACTTTGACAAGCCAGTAACCGCAAACTTGAACGGGTTTGTTATCATGGATGACGAAACCGCAGAGATAGAGCTTGTACGTTCCGGCTGTTCTCCAAACCAACTCCAACGTTTCCTTGGCAATAACCTTCCACGGGCAGTTGGAACAGAATCTTAACAAGACACGCCAGATATCCCAAAGAATGACGTGTGAGTGATTATAGTACTGTGTTCTCAAAGTTATTTTTTTTTAAATCAACCTCATCAGCCATCTTGACGAGTTTCGACAATCGTTTGGTCAAGCTTGAGAAGTCTATCCTTCCGCTTTACACGTCGACACAAATTCTTACCAGGCGGGCAAACAGTCAGTTTTCTAACCCCTGCCAGTGCTTCATTCTGAATTCATATCAAATCTCAGACATTGAAAGCGCTCTCCAGAGGATTGACGAGGTCGCGAGTAACCAAGAAGGAATAGCTGCGGAGGAGGCATTGATCCTGCGAGGGTGCGTCTCCACTCACTTTGAACAGCATCGTCTTCCATCGCCACTAACTTTGGCGCCGCTTCCCCCAAAGTCCTCAGTCTGGTCAACTTGTCGAGTACACCGGTGCCCTAGAACGCCTAAATGCCAGCATCGCTTTCGGATCGGCTGCCGAGAACCAACGCGATACTGTCAGAACAGTCTTTCCTTTCTCTTTCTATCCCCTTTTCTCTTATACTCCGGTTTGCAGGCGAGGTTGGTCGAAACCGGGGCTAAGAAGCTTGCCCAGTTATTTACGAAGACTGTCGCCTCTGGCTCGTCGGGCAATCCTCCCGCAGGGTCAGATTTCCAATTCTCTCCTTTCCCTCGTGATGCGCTCGCGTCACTGCAGCTGCTCGTCAAGTTCCTCCGTGCTCTCCCGTTGCCGGCAACACACCCATCCCATCCTGCTGCCACTGCAATCCTATCTACTTTAAAGGAAGCCCAGCGCGGCTACGCTGAGATGAGAGGAAACTGGGGCAGAAAATGTTTAGAACTGTATGGGCGACGTGTGGTGGATCGAGCGGAAACAACTGATGGCGTTTCGGCTGGGCGGGAATTTGGGCAATGGACAAGCAACCTTCTTGAGGTTATTGAGGTCAGTCCCTTAGCTGATTACTGCTGTGTGGTTCGACCTGACTTCCCTACAGGAAGAATACAACCTTCTTACCCAGCTTGCCCCGCTCCCCGGCCAATCCCATCTCCCTTCTACCTACCGTACACTTCTCACACCTCTAACTACCCTCTTCAATACCACACTAGCATCGCTCTCCACCCTTATTAAGCGTTCATTGTACAAGTACACTTTTCACGCACTTGCTTCTTACTCGGCACTGTCAGCACGCCAAGACAGATGGGACGAACTCATCACACGACGCGCCGAGAGGAAGGAGAACGAATTAAAGGAGGGCTTGCATGCACTGCGTGGGGTGTGCTTGCGCAGTTTCCCCGAGTTCCTTGCAGACCTCAAACAGGCAGGAGTGGGGAAGGGCGGAGAGATTGGGACAGGATGCGCCGACTTCACAATCTCGGTATGTCGTCCCTTGACCCCATATATACTTGTTTCACATAGTCCCCCACAGACTACGCAGTATCTCGAGCAGTTGCTAGAGGTTCGCGACGCCGTCGGGCCCACGTTGATGCTACTAGGTGACGGGAATTGGAAGATGGGCGACGGTGTTCAGGCGAAACCCAACCAAGGGAAATCTGCTCCGGGAAGTGAGCGTGTTCTTATCGAACATTATACATGTACGTTCCCCTTTTCTTCTCATGGCTATACTATTTCATTTTCTTCAACCACAGACGACGTTGTGACAACACTCATAACAAGCCTCACGACACTTTCACAAACGCAAAGACGTCCCGCATTTGGCTCAGTTTTCTTACTGAATAATACTGCTTATCTTTGCGCGAAACTTCTCAGACCGCGCGCACCCGTCTTTGAAATCCTTTCACGGCCGACCCAGGATACGATTAACTCGAACTTCCGCACCGCCAAAGCGGGC
Source organism: Russula sp. MG48 (assembly GCA_003313725.1). Lineage (NCBI taxonomy): Eukaryota > Fungi > Basidiomycota > Agaricomycetes > Russulales > Russulaceae > Russula > Russula sp. MG48. The sequence goes on from QLOS01011620.1 coordinate 26,544, forward strand.
TACTTTGATTCGAACTTTTCCCCTCTTCTGCAAGCACTTGCTGACGACAAAGACAAATCCGGTGGTGGGGGCAAGGCCGCTGCCAAAGAGAAGTTCACACGATTCTTCGACCTGTTGGAGGAGACGAAGGAGAGACATCAGCTTGCACGGGTGCTAGAGGACGACGACGAACAACGCGAGATGCTCGAGGATGAGGTCGTCAAGCTCGTCGTACCGAGTTTGCAACGGTTCACGCAGAAGATGCGCGAGAAGGAATTCAGTAAGAGTGAGTGTTGTGTGTTATCTTCCCTGATGTTCTGCTGACCGCGTCTATCGCAGATCCATCTAAATGTAAGTTTCGGTATTCCTTATTTCTTTCCAAACAGGAGCGCCTGACTGCTGTTCTATAGACATCAAGTTGACCCCTGACGAGGTAGAGGCACAGATCAGGAGTTTTTACTGAGCCTGTAGCCACTCCGGGAGGTTGTTTGAATGGGTGGACTCCTATACATGGGATCGAGAGCCATCCGAGGGGCATCTGATCTTCTATTCCCAACCGGATGGCCCCAGCCCATGATCTAGATGTGATTGGGGGATGGGCGCAGATGCATACGTATGTGCCCCCTCGCGACTCGTCCTGCATACTTCCATGAGGACATGGTTCTGTGAGGGAAGCAGCTTAGTATGCCTAGCACAAAAAGCATGTCCCGAAGAGCTGAACATATAGGTTCTCCTTATCACGCCTTCTAATCAGTATGTTGGTGTGCTACGATCATATACGACGGGCTCCACTGCCTGAGGAATGTACTTTATTTCAGCAAAAACGCCGTCGTCTCTATGCTGTAGATCTTTGAGAGCTTTCTAGTGGGATTCAACGACCATTCTTAATTACATTTTGACGTCCCGGCGGCAACCCGTCCGCGTTTTCTTCGCACGGTTGGTTGTAGGGGTCGATAAGTTAGACCAAGTCTGGTCATGTTTAACAACTTTGGTAGTTATCACCATAGTCGTCCCTGACCTGTCCACGCCCCACAGCCCCAACCCTTGTCCGCTGCTCCGTGCGCAGCACAACCCATTTCCCCGCGTTATGTCACTCGCGGCATGTAACTGGACAAGCTCCGAAATAGGCTACCCCTATGAAAGGGTCCGAGTCAATAGACGCTCTCTCTTCGCTCCGCAGCGTTTGTGATTCCGGCAGGGCAATTATGACATGAAGTTCTGTGAAGCCTTGTGATCCAGACGTGAGGCAAGTTTCGTTCTCACATGATCACGATTTTGTCACGGTGACAAGCTCAAGACCCGAAGTACTGCCTCAATGCTGTGGTGTGTGCGGTGGAGTATCAATGGCGATGTGTGATACCGTGGGATGCTAGGCTTTACCCTGAACTCCCGGCAAACGCATTTACGTGCTGACCCGCTCAGTCAAGCACGTTTGCAGCTAGCACCCAGGAGCCCCTATATCCTTATATACATACCGTATCCCCCATAGCTAAACCAGTTGAACCTATTGCAAGCACACCTCGCTCGAACGCTCACCTCGACAGCCCAATACCCAGATACCATGGCGTGGATGATACCCCAATCCGACATGAGACTCGACCGTTCTGCATCTTCGCATAACGATGCAGTAGCCAAACCACCTCTTTGGGCATTGCATCAGGCGTTCAATCCAAAGTTATGGGACTCGGCCGACACATCGGTAGGTTTATCAAGGTTTGCGTCAACTACGATTCAACTGATTCATCCGATTCAGAATGGCTTCCCCTGGTCCTCGCTGGATGATGTAGCGCCGCATCTGTCGAATCGCGAATACGCTGCCCTGTTACAACTCCAATTCAACGAAGAAGATCGCTTGTTGGCTACGGAGCGCGCAGAGCTCGCTGTTGCTGCGCAGCGCTTGTTCGACTGCGGAGTGTGCATGGACACTCTTCCAGAAGAATCGATCGCGCGCATCGAACCATGCGGACACTCGTTTTGCAGGGACTGCGTCCGTGGATACATCGTGTCTCAGATAGAATCACGCCGTTTCCCTGTTCTGTGCCCAACGTGTACTGCAGAGCCAGGGAACAACGCGGAAGCAATCGGAAGTAAGTACGAGTGGTGTTGGGTGACGATCTTTGACGAATAGGATCTGTCGCAGAGGTTACGCGAGAGGTGGTGCTCGACATCGGCACGACGGAGGAGCAATATGAAACGTGGATGGAGATGGAGATGGCAGAGTTCTTCGTTTACCAGCGGTGCCGCAAGTAAGAAACGAACGAACCCCCTTTTCGGTCATATTTTCTCACGCTACCCGCAGGTGCAGCCGCTCCAGTTTCTTCGACCGAGAGGAGTTCAACGAGACACGGAACCTAACATGCCCCATCGCAGACTGTAACTATGTCTGGTGCAAGGGGTGTCAGCAAGAGATCACCCCTGATGGGCCGGAGCATTCATGTGATGGCTCTTCGGAGATGGCGCACCTGGTCCAACAGGAAGGCTGGAAGTACTGCCCAAGTAAGTTCATACCCTGCCCGTGCCATCAAAGACCAGAGGTGACGTCTGCGCAGCGTGCAACACGCCTTGCGAGAAGATTTCTGGGTGCAACTTCATATCCGTAAGTGGGGCAATGCAAGACGCGGACTTTTTACGTTGTACTGACTCGTGCATGATTTTCCTACCCTCACAAGTGCATATCTCCTGGGTGCAACACGTGAGTAATCGGGATTTCTGTGTGGGGAATTTCTGACAGGAGTCCTTTAGGCATTTTTGCTACAGGTGCCGCGAGTTGATCGTCAGGTCCGCTGTCCCTGCAGAAATCACGCAGGGAAAGAGTCAACATTTTACGAGGTGTGCTGCGTACTAATCCAGCCTTTTAGCCCAATACGGTTTCGAATGTCGAACTCTCGTGCAACGTGTTCGCCGTTTGTGAAATTCCCCAGTAGTCATTTGTTAAGAATCGTGATAGCTATATAGGTAGAATCTGTAGTTACGCAGCTATGTAAATATGTATGCTACCCAAACACTAAACACGGTAGCGATAACCTTGGTCAGAAAACTGAAGTGATAGGGCGTGAAAAGGAGTCCTTAAATACATAAAAATGAACGTAGAATCGGCCGAAAGCTTCGGACTTGTATCAGAAAATAAATGAGTGTTCTATGAACTAATATGAAGCAAGATACGAATGGAGAACGCGTATGCTTTCAGTGTCCTTTAATATACATACGGACTTATCTAATCTATAATTACGGAGCGGTAATTAGTGTCGAAACTGAGGGATAACGAGGACTCGCAGCGGAGCGCTGCAAGCACTAGACACGAGTGAACGAGATGAGGCGAAGACGAGTGACAGAGAAGACGCGAGAAAGACGGCTTATAGATGACACACGCGGGGCATTTCGAGAACAACAGGATGGATTGCCAGTGCGCTGTGCACTGGCCTTATATACTGCAAGTCAGAGTCCTGTCGGGAGCGCCATCAGGTGACTCCCGCACACACATATATCAATCGCGCAGTCAATAAGAAACGAATAAATGAACAGTAACCAAGAAATGCGTGCACGAGGCCCTTGCAAGGCACGTCGCACAATGGTGAAACAGAAGGTGAACGTACACGTGAAACTATCCATCCCTCGGCCCGCGGACCGATCGGGCGAGGACCAGCGCAGTCGCGCTTGATCCAATCAGCAAGGTACAGTATATGGCTGACGGGCCCGCAGACCGCTGCCCGTCAGCAGATACACAAAATAAATGAGACCTATGCAACAAGGGTTCAAAAAGTGTCAATGAAACAAGGCAACAAGATATAAAGTAGAATCACGTATCCATGGGTGCGAGTAACACACCCGATCATCATACCGTGCGCGGTCACGCTCCAGGCGTGCCCGCACCGCACAGGCTCAACCCAGGTGCACCCTCAGTGCCCCCCAGGTGCCCACGCCTTCTCACTCCCTCCAGAATCTGCCAGTAATACCATGCGGATAACCTGCGCGGTCCTGGTCCCTACTAACTCCGGGCCGGTCCAACAGAATCAGTCAAGGCATTCGAAATCGCCTCTTGATACATACAGTACTGAGAGGGTTGACCGTGGGAATGGGCTGATCGGGGTCAGAGAAACATGGTTCGAACTCCACCTGAAACTGCCTTGTCGCTTTTCGGTCTCGGAGTCGGAACAGTTCGAACAGACACGTTGCGTGCCTAGCCAACCAATGTCGCCGAGTAGGATTTGCCAAGTGTTTCCGGCTTGGTCTAATTAGATTTCGGTCAGCTGACAGTGAGCCGGCGGCCGCAGCGGCCGCAGCAGCCCTACTACCTAATGCCTTAATCCCTTTGGTTCAAATTTGGTGCACTAGTACCCCCCGAATCTCAACGTCACTCCGGATGCATGAGTGCATGGCCTGAGCATGATGGGACTACTTTCCTCTGCGCCTGCTTGTATTAGCTCTATTGCACATGCTTACTGTGCCAACGGCTTTTCAAAATGCACTATTTGGGCCTGGGACTAGCCCCCAACCACGTTGCTAGAGCCTCGTGTCCCTGTTATCGCGCATCTTGGCATTAATGAAGAGGCTCGCTTCGTCATGGCCTTCTATATAGTCTTCCATCTCTTATTCGCCGTGCGTTTCATGTCTCTCCCTCAAAGGAATCCGGACTACTGCGCTTTATCAGATGGTTCTACCCCTATATGCTCCTAGGAGAGTTAGCTCCGCAGTCCAGAAGCACCGATGAGGGGGACAGCGATGGAGGCGGGACTTCTCTGATTTGGGGCACAGATCACGGAATCTCTGGGACGCTTCGGCTTCTGTGGGCGTGACAGTAATTTAAGCGCCTAACTTAGCACGCAATCGATGAGAAGGAAGTCTGCATCGTAGTCTTGCGCCCACCCTTCGCATAACATACCTGTCTGGTAGTCTGTCAGGCCCTCTTTCCCCCAGGACAACCATCATAGGGGTTCCTTTACTCAAACATCCTACCCGCTAGACGAACAATGCCGACAACACTTCCAAGTCCACCTGACAGTGGTGGGCACTCTTTCCAGCGCCTTATTCCTCTCCAACAGGGCAGGACCGAAACAACTGTGTCCGATACCGAATACGACATGCGCCGTGAGTAGTCTTATGAATGGCATCGGAACACAGTGCCTGACTTGCTCGATGCAGATCCATCGTCGGGTTACAACCGACACATCGTCTCACCTGATGCCCTCTCGGTCGTAATATACTTCTCTTCGTAAATTTGAGCTTTTGAGTCTTACAAGTCGTCCTAGTCCAGGGCTGCGTCACAGTCATCTGTCGACAGCGCCACCGAGTCCGATAAGTTTATGTCGCTCCCTGGGACTCCTACGGCTGATGGTGAAGCTACGTTCTGGGAAGGCGAGTCAGTTCACGGCTATCGGATTACCCTGGTGGCTCATTCCTGCACCGGCTGCCAGATCCTGAACCTCTCCCCGGGTCACAGCCGATTTTGGAATCAACCCCTACTTCCTCTTTTGCGGCTTTAGGTCCAGTGGATGGTAGGGAGAGTTTACAGCGCGTTATATGCATAGAAGACTCATCGTCAGACTTGGTGCTAGCACCACCTCAAACTTCCTCTGTCGGGAAGGGCGATCAAGTGCGAACGCAGCAATCATCCCCTCCGCCCGATGATCCGTCTTGTCCTGTCAAAGGGATGTTTCGCCTTCTTGATTTGATTACGGAACAAGGAAGCAGCGGTCTTGGTAACTACAACAAATGCTATTAGTTCCCATCGCATTCATAAAATTTCTAGTTGATAAGATTGTCATTGCTCAGGGACCTCTTCAGGCATTCATCAACACACTCTCCCCAGGCGCTTATTCTTCTATCACAAAGGTCAACTTCAGGATACTGGACAACCTTTTACTCAAGCCGATTGGGGTATACGGGTCGAAAGAGGAGATCGTGAGGTTTCTCCGCGAGATTCAGGCCGTGGATGACAAAACGTACGAGCTTCCTTTTCGTATCTGAGTAAATTAATTTCTTGTATGTAGGGCACGGAAATTGCTTATGCCGCAGAACAGCTACACGGCCATGGCGGAGCCTATTCTAAGATCGGGACTATACGTTGTCCGTTCTTTCATGTCTCCCGCCGAAGAACAAGCCTACGTTCTGTACTGGCCAGAGGATACCACATGGAACGACCAAGCAGTTTCTACCGTTCAGCGGAATAGAGTTACGTTCATGCGGTGCGGGCGATTTTCCCATCGCCTTGTACCCCAGATTGACGAGTATGCGTAGGTACCTCACCAAGCTGTGCGACCAGCTCGTTTGTCTTCTCTCGTCAGGGCATTCCAAGGCCATTGTGTGGGATGATGACGACGGCAACGACGATGTATCCACTCAATCAGAGAACGATGAATCAGACCGGCTTTATTATTTCGAGGTGGCGAAGACCAACGATCAAGATGAGAATGTCATCGCCCGACAGGGATTCACGGTACAGTTCTCCACAACGTACACTATTTTTCGTTGATTTAATCTCTCCGTTACAAGGTGAACTCTCCTCTCCTTGTCAACCAACCCCCGCAGCCCGGGATGGACTTCGACCCCAGGGCCCTATCTCCGAGGCTGCTTCATGGAGAAACTATGCAGGGTTTTATGACAGCCAAGTTCAGACCAGCAAAGACATTGGTTGAGCCGTTCACGAACCATCATCAGAGTGTCTCACAGATCCGCCTCCTTGTGTAAGTGGCCCAGTTCTTTTCTAAGTATCACTTCAATGAAATCGTGTTTCAGTGGAGAAGACGTTGTGTGGTGTCTCTCCGAGACCCTCGACGACGGCTCTTTGGAGACATTGATGCGTTTAGGCCTCAGTACTCGGTTTCCAAAGGAATATGATAGTTGGAAGCGACAGAAAAATGAGACAATGCAACGCTTCCGGAGGGCCCTCTCCCAACGGCAAGGAGAGCTTCATGTGATACTTGAGCAAGATTCTAAAGACATACAAGCTAAATTGCAGGAAGCTGTGGTCAGTGAGGTACTAAAAGTGTTTCCGTGAGCATCATCTCCCCTTCACAATCGCTCCCTAACCGAGCTCATTCGTGGCTGCTGTAATTGATAATAACTTAGATCGCTTCGACGCGAGGTGTTTTTGCCGACATCCGACCCGGCCGAGAGCGCTGACCTCGACTCGGAAGTCGACGCCGGCGAAGTGACAAGTAAGATTGACTCTTCCCCAACTGGCCTCCATCTTGACATAGTGCTTAGATCCACTCCACGATCTCTTTACCATTTATCCGAGGACGGCCTCAACGTTTCGAAGTTATATGCGTAGCGCTGACTGGAGAGGAATTAGGGCCTCTGAATTTCAGTTCAAGAAAGAACGTATCCTCATCCTCCATTATATTCTGGAGAGGACTAAGGGTCTGAGTCGGAGCCAAATCCGGTCTCTGGCGGACGCTGTCCTTGATAACCGGGACAAGAAGACTACCCTCACACTTCTCAAGAACATGGATAAAAGCGTTAGCGGTGTCTTATACTCCTGGGTACCCAACAAGCTCAGGCTTTCGAATGAGGAGGCGATGTGGAGAGCCGCCAGTAACTATGCATCGCAAATCTCCGACTCACGCTTCCTCTCAGATTTCAGGCCTAACGTTGTCAGTGATTGCTTGGTTGATGCTGCTGTTGAGGCCGAGGGAACTGCGTATGCTTGTCTCACGAAGCAGATCAAGTCTCTTGTGTCCGGAATCCATCAGCAGATCTTTTCAACACAGAAAGAAGAATGTAACAAACAAGCGCAGAGAGAGGTCAAGAGCGAGGAGGACAAGGAGTTAGCGATTCTCCGGTCTGGTTTCGTCCGTCAAATCGAGGAATCATCCAGAGAGCGCTCTAGATCGTACGTCCCCCACACGTTCGGATTGGGGCCGATAACCCAACATAGCATAGGCGAAGGATCATTTATGTCGACAGCTTCGAAACAAAGAAGGAGCACTACTACTCCCCGGGTTCGTTATCTTACTCTGTCTTACCAGGAGTATGTCTCATTTCCTCGACCAGAGTCTTACTTTGTCAGCGGCCGTCAGGAATCCCTGCAAAACCAAGAGATTGAATATCACGTACATCGCTTGAGCCTGCTCGCGGACCAAAGGTACAATTTGCAGTTGGATCCATCTTACGTCCCGACACCCATCCTAAATGAGCGGCTTTCGCAATCATTTCGTATTCCTTCTGAAATTATCGTAAGGTGAAGTACTAATCGATCTTGTGTATGCCCGTCCTTATCGTTGCTACAGATACGCCCACCTTATAGAAGGTGATCGTATTCTTGTAGGCCTTGTCGACTCTCAGGGGAACGTCATGATACTTCTTGAGCGGCCAAGTCGCATAGATAGTGCTATACAGTCCCGATCTTTTGCCAAGTACTTCCACCAGGATAAAATTGGTCAGACCTGCCTTATTGCCTTTGACGAATCGAAGCGTATGTTAGCTGTGTACGCATCCGCCAGAGTAAGTCCTTGCTTGTACCGTTTTCTTTCATCGGAGGGCCGACGGGGCTGATAAAAATTCCACAGATGCAGCTCCATATCTTCGTATTTGACGAAGAATTCAAGTCCTTGCGAGGACTTGGGACGGCAATCGACCTCCGTCCGTTCTATAATACCGGAGTGTCTATTGTCCATGCATGCTTCGTTCATGGAAGTGAAGAGATACTCTTCGTGGACTCGAGCGCTCAGGCGAGGATTTTCTCTCTCATTACGCTGCAGCCAAAGTAGTTGTGGTTCTTCCTGTCTTCATTCTCATTTTTCTAATACTCCCTTATAGACCCGCATCTCTACAACTTCCGCAGGTGCCGCACGCCATTTACTCTTCCCCAGATGGGTCATGCGTCTTGGTTGTTCAAGAACAAGATGGTGTCTCTACTATAACGGCATATCACTGGTCCACGTTTGCATCCACCGATGGAATCTCTGTTACGCTTCCTGATTTTCCTGTCGGTCTTGATGCGGCGCTTCTCACATCCTTCGTCAATCGGAACAACATCCACCTGATCGGCCTTGACCTAGAGTCGCGGTCTTGTCGATCTGTCATCCTCGACATCACCCGCAAAGCCACCGAGTTTACTTTTCAGGAACGGCGGTCCAAAGCCTCATCCAGCCATGGAAAACATACTGTGCACAATTGTCTAATTGATTGCCATGCTGACGTCTGGACACGTTTCCCTGTTGTACCGGCAGTGAAACGTCGTACCATAACGTCCTCTAGCGCGCGGCTACAGAAGACGCTGGTGTTTGTCACTGATGACGATCAGCGTCCCTTTTCTTCCCACTTTTCCGATATCATCAATAACTTCGAAAGGGCCTCACGAAAGCCAACTGGCGAAGAACTCAGAGGTATCTCTGTGTCCGCACAGACCTTCCCTTCTTTTGTGCACCAGTTCCTCTCTGGTCCAGATTGGCCGGTCTCCCGTTTCCGAGCTGGAGAATGGTTGGCAGACTTGCTATGCCTCATCCCAATTCATATCGCGATCACTCATGAGAACAGATTTGTTCCGCTCAAGGATGGCGTTCTGTCAGCACAGCTAGAGAAATCGTTGCTGGGAGCCGAAGTGAACAGAATTGTGGACAGCTTGTCACTTGGGTGGTATGAGTCGATTTTCCAGTCTTATTGGGCCTCTAAAGTAGTGTTTTTCTTTTCATCACCCTTTGGGATGCCCCTAACTACATCATCTGCGCTAATTCAAGCCCGTGAAAGTTGTTTCGTCAATGGGAGAGCAATCAGTGGGAAAAAGCTTCGCGCTCAACCATCTCGTTGACACTTCCTTTGCGGGGAGTGCAATGCGAACTACTGGTTGGTTTCCGGACCGTTCATAATTCAAGATGAGAAACTGACTGCGCTTAGAGGGCGTCTGGATGTCTGTTTCTCCTACTGATGACGCGCTTATAGTGGCACTGGATTTCGAAGGTGAGCTTGGTGCATCTTGTCGCGAACCGTCGGGGACAATATTATTTTTGGCGAACAACAGGCGTACACAGTCTCGAGCGTTCGGCTCAGGAGGACACACTTCTTGTCCTCTTCAATACCGCTATTTCCAATCTCGTGAGCAAATCTCCTCACTTAGTAGCTACAGTCGTTCACTCGAATTTTCGCCATGCAGGTTCTATTCCGAAACAATTTTGCTCTGAGCAGAGATATCACTGGTCTCTTTCAGTCTTTCCAGTCAAGTTCGTCTGTTTTGGATCCTGCATCCAACCCATCACTCTTCCAGTCCACGCTTGTCGTTATTATTAAGGTGTGTAAGCCCTACCTTGTGTAATACAACCGCTCAGGCCTCCCTCCACGATTCCTTAGGATGTCATCGACTCAGACAAAGCGGAGATTACGAGGGAGTAAGTTCTTCAACTACGCGCGACCTTCCTTCCACTGACGACGCCTAGATTTTCGCTCAAGTTCCAGAAGATAGTCCAGGACGAGCAGGACGCTAATTTCATCACCCGTCTTCACGGAGGGAAATTGCAGATCATCCCTTGGCCAGTAATCGAGTCGAAAGAGTTCTACAAACTTTTTCCTTCGCTCAAAAGGAGGCTTGATCTGCAGCCGACGTCACATCATACTGCTGGCGAATTCTTGCATACCTTGAAGACGTTGATGGCCAAGCTGAAGGTCTGTTCGCCGACTTGTTTGCGCAGCCTAATTACTGACTAGCTGTGTATGTTCCCAATAGGCGAACGACTGGGGAGCCATGTCACGTCGGTTCCCATTTTCTGACATGTTTCACTACCCTGAGTTCCCGTTTTAGAAACTATGGCCGCGCACCGCGCGAACTCTCTCCTTGCTATCTTACCCAATGCCTTGGAGACAGGATTCTCTGAGATCGTCCCAGAACCCGAGCCGCTGAAGGTAAGCTTAAGATTGAAATAGGCGTGTATCAAACTCAAGACGTTGTCACGTTAGAATTTCGATACTGACCTGGTAATTGAAGCGGAGGATACGGAGGCGCAGTTTTTACTCACAGGACCGGATGCTCCAGCGGCGGATCGTGAACTTAGACTCACGACTTTGCGCGAGTCCTGGGATCGGATACATTCCAGGCAACACGTCGACGATTCCGAATGGGCTTCCGGCCTTGTGCAGCATTTGACACATCTTGTCGATCTGCGTGCAGCCCACGTCGACAAGTGGCTGAAGTCGAATATCCAACGATTCCAGGCTAGCCACGCAAGCCTCGAAGAGCTACGCCGAACATTTGACAGCGCTGTCATAGACCTACGAGCCAGCGTCCAGCTCTGTAGGTCGCAGTGTGGTACTTGCAACCTATTTTGCGTACAGAGCCGCCTGCATGAAGGCAGCCACGACTGCCTGACGAGTCATGAATGTATCCACGATTGTACCTTCTGCAAACGCGATCTGCTTATGGCCAGACCTTGTGGTCAAACGTAGGTTCGGTCCACTGATTAACTTTGTCGCTGACATAATATCTCGATGACTCAGAGCGGGTCATTCCGGAAATCACGTGTAAGTTTAGTAAATTCCCACCGTACGTCATACACAATTCACCTATCCTCTCCCCCCTAGATGCCGCGTGGACGCTCATCTGTGCGGAGAGCGTTGCGCGTTCTCGGGAAAGCAAGGCTGTGTGGGCGAGTGTGTCAAGGTAGCCCCATTCATTCTTGAGAGTGGTATTATGAACAGTCTGACCCTTTGCCATCAGCCAATCGGGCATGAAGATGATCACATTTGCTCGGCTCCAGTCCATATGTGCGGCCAAGTACGTCCACAACACTAAACATGGTTTTGTGGACGTGAACTCAAACGGTTTTTTAGGCATGCGATCTGGTTGGCTTGCAGCTGCCGAACGGGAAATCGTTCACGTGCTCTGGGACATGTCGCATTCCGATGTAAGCACTATCACTCCTCAGAAGCCAAGGTCTGACAAAGGATCTCTCAGATATGAAGAGCACGTGGTACACGCATGTGAACACAGACTTTGCCCTGTTACCTGTGAACTATGCAAGCGACTCTGCAGTGGTGACCATCTACATGGCTTAAACGCTGACCAAAATCACCTTTGCGGGTGCGCCTCCCATTACCTTCTTTCTGCGATGTCATTTATATTTTTACTTTCTAGACAAGAACACTCCTGTAGCGCGTTATGTTCAGCCCCGGGTATATGCCAAATCGACACAACCCCCCAGTCCATTGAGGCAACGTTTACTGGCAGGCATGAAACCTTCCAATACACCAAGGTAAGCTTGCCGCTATCTAAATGAGTGACCGATGTTCTTACCCATAATCCAGTATACGCAAGGTATGTTTTCTCAAGGCTGTGCTGTGTTGCTTTCCTGAAGTATATCACTTCAGCTGCGAAGCGCCTTCGCTGCGTCAAGACAATTGAGCCTGGGGAAGTCGGGCACGCAGGTCCTCACATTCATAGCCATGAAAAGCAGCCCTTCCACTTCTGTGAGAGCCGGTAAGCTAGCAGGGCCCACTCTAGTCTTCGTCAGCCACTTATCTAGCCTAGATGTGAAACTTGCGGTTATCTATGCACGCTTCCTTTGGGTTTTGTCTTAGTCCCCTGGCCTCCTGGATCTTTACTGACTCCATTTTAGGGCATCCTCAACAGGAGCACGAAACGCGCCATGGGTCCATGTCACGCACAAGGTGGGCTATCGATGGTCCAGATGGGACCAGCCTTGAGCTGGAAGGGCGAAAGTTCTCGTCGAGCGACGATGGCGCCCCTATGCTGTGCAATTTGGTGTGCAAGTCAATGGGGAGACATGTGCACATCGACTATTGCCGCGGTGATCCCTGCGATAATCCCGAAACACAGCATATCAACGAGATAATGGTTCCGAACCCCGACCAACCCAAGGATTGGATTACGCATGGCCTTCATTGGCGCCGAATGGGTACGCTCGTCATATGAACTCATTAACTGATGTTGCCTATGAAGTTCTTAGGTTTCAAAGGTAACGGAGACAACGAGTCCATCGTATTCGTATTCAATGGAAGTGTCTCCGTAGATCCGTATTCTCGTGAAGATCAAGCAAATTTTGCGAAGTGGTATGTAGGACCTATGCAGATCAAGTTGCTCTCTGTCTAATGTTGCCACGACAGCGATGCCATGTGTCCAGGTAATAATATTCCGACACGTGCTTTGTGGTCGCTGTTGAACCTGACTCTTCAAGGTCCCGAACATACTGTGGATGTGGGCGGGGCGAACGCGCAGCCGTCGCGCTGCACACTGGCACTATTTCACCCGCCGATGGATGCTGCAAACGCGCCTGCCGGTCTCGGATATGTGTCAAACGATGGTCATCATTTCTCTTGTAAAAATCCTATAGTTATGCAGCAAGCCTTCCATGTGTGAGTAGTTTATCTCATAGTCGCTGATGACATGCTTAACTTTCCGTAGTATCTTCGTTATTGATAGGTCCGTTTCATTGCGATTCCCGTATCTCTTTACCAACACCTGGGATGCAGGTCCGGATCAATGTGCCAGCAGGATAGGCAGCCACGTCCCAACGCAGCCGGGATTGACCGCATCACGCCTACAGCAAACGACAGACTTGGCGCCGTCTTCTCTGCTCTCTACAGCTTCTGGCTGGCTCGCCAGGCTGCAATCGGTCGTAATGCACAGATAGGCGGGGCTAGAAGGGATTCATACAGCTTGATCTTTTTCAATCATGAACCGTCGACGTCCATCGAAGGCGATTTTGCAAGTTCTCCCGACGAGCTGTTGACCGCAGCCCTGCGATACGAGGCCGATGGAGGCACGGATTTCACACGCGCGCTCGAGACAACACACAACATTATGAATGCGCACTGGAGTACTGAAAGGTGCACGAAATGTTCATATGATTCAGATGATAAGCTAATATGCGTCGTAGAACCCCTGTCGTGATTTTCTTGTCTGACGGCGAGGACTACGTCCGCGATGAACCTGTTTACGACATCTGTCGCAGCGCCGTGCGCCAGGGGTTTGTGGATTTTCTATTTCTTCTTATGGCAGCTAACGACCGAGACGTTAGGAGGCCACTTTCATTCCATGCTGTCTCTTTCGGGCATGATGCTACTTCAACCTCGCTGCGCAGGATGGCGCAAATCGCTCTGGAAATACAGAACAACGCACCGCAGGATCCGCTGCTCCCTGCCACCGCTAACATTCCCTCCTGCTATACAGAGGCGCTTGACACGGTGAGGCTGAAGCTTTCTTGCTTTCTGAGAATTGACATTGATCGTTCTCGTTTTTAGATCCGCCTAGAGGAGACCTTCCTAGGGCTCGCTGAGTCACTGAGAAAGCCCCGTGGCTCACTGTTTTCATTCTAATTGTTCTACTGTTGCTTGGGTATCACCGCCACGAAATAACCAGTTACATTGTCTCGGCGCCTGTCGTTCTCCCTCTATTCTTGTGATACACTGTACCTATATTTGCACTCAGATTCTGTATCGTAATGGCTTCATGAGCTGGACAGCCGATGTAAGATGGTCAGAGGTAGGAGCCGCGTCCATGTGCAAACTTAAATGTAGCATCGTCAATGCAGTTCATATGGGATCGCAATTGGCACTGGTTATTGTCCGGTCGCTGTCAGGCTGTGTCATGCTTGATAGACACAGTCCCGAGACTCCGTGAAGGAGATATTTCCGAGGCGAAGTCGCAGAGGAGTTCCGTGACTCACCACAAGGGAAGTAGCCTGCAATTACCTTCTAATGAGCTTCCAAGGTTCTAGATTGCGGCGACATCAATTAGAAGTGCGGTTAAGCCATTCATCGCGTCAACAGTAAGTTATCACGTTCTCCCTCTGTACCGGTTCAGTGAGTCCCGGATTTATTCTCCATGTGGGCAGTTCGACGACTTTTTCCGTTTTCATTAGAGTATATTTCACCTACCTTGCGGCTTACCACTGGTCTACCACGGCTGCTTCGACAGGTTGTGAACTAAGTCCTCGGAAGGTTAAACCTCCGCTGATGCAGATGGAGCAAAAGCTGAGAGGGCGTTGCGAGCTACGAATATGATCATGATTCACCTACCCGGCCCAAGGGCCACTGGATCCGGATTAGCTTGCTGGCTCGCCGAAAGCCGAAAGAAAAATAAAGGGACTTACTGTAGTCAACAGCCACTGGATAACAGATAAGGAAATAAATTCTATTAGTAGCAACATTTAGGGCTCCGACACGAAACGCGAACTCGCGCGTCAAGGTCCGAGTCCAAGCCCTCACCGTCGGCGACGACGACGACGAGACATCAACTACTACATCCTAATGTCGGGTCGCCCTCCTGGAAAGCCTGATTTATCAGGCTATAACTATGGGGCAATCTCCTCCCTTGTCTTGACCGCCGACCGTTCCGCATTACCTCGGCGAGACAAGGAGCCCGATGGCGCCCCAACTTCCCTTGCTGGACGTATCGACCCACGCGAAATGGGTTCACGCGTTCAGCGCGCAGTCCCAAAAGACCTTGACAAGAAGAAAAAAAAGGCCTCCGAAAAACAAGACGCTTCTGAACGCGCCGCCAAGAGGAGGCAGGAGGCCGCTGGCTTCGGCTATGCTGACATCCTAGAGGCCACCCAAGACGTCGAAGGTCTCACATATCGTCCACGTACCGCAGAAACACGCGAGGTCTACGAGCTCATTCTTTCAACTGTCCATCTTGCTCTTGGCGACCAAGCTCAGGACGTCGTGCGAAGTGCCGCCGACACCGTGCTCGAGACGTTGAAAAGCGAAAACATGAAGGACTTTGACAAGAAAAAGGAAGTCGAGGAAGTCCTTGGTCCAGTCACTGGCGAGACCTTCTCTCAACTAATCAGTCTGTCGAAGAAAATTACCGACTACGGCGCCGAAGATGAGGCCATGGCGGATCCGGACATGGAACGCAAGGACGCAGAAATCGACGATGAGGTCGGCGTGGCCGTTGTGTTTGACGAAGAAGAGCAGGAAAGCGATGAGGAGGAGGGCTACGAAATCCGAGACGAGTCCGACGAGGAGGAGGAAGGCGGTGAAGGTGATAAGGACGGGGAGGGTGCTGTAGCTGACGGTGAGGATGAGGGGGAAGAGGCGCTGGTTATCGGCGGTGCGTCATCATCTAAAGCTGCGGCAAAGGCCAAAGCAGACAAGGACATCGTTTCCCCACATTCTATCGACGCCTTTTGGGTACAACGCCTCGTCGGGGAGGTGTATCCCGATCCTCAAACCGCCTCCGACAAGACTGCCGCTGCCCTCTCTGTTCTTGGCTCCGAGTCGAACCTTCGCGACTGCGAAAATCAACTCATGGAGCTCTTTGACTACCAGTCCTTCGACGTGATTACCAAGTTCCTCAAAAACCGTGATGTTGTCGTGTGGTGCACCAAGCTTGCACGTAGCGACGCAGATGAACGTGTCAATGTCGAGGTTGCTATGCGCGAGAAGGGTCTAGGCTGGATTCTACGCGAACTTGCCGGGGACCGGCAGGCCAAGGCCAACGCGGAGGACGCCATGGATGTCGATGAGCAAGCCAAAAGGACGCAGGTACCCAAGACTGCAACGCTTGCCCCTGGATCGGTCGTACAGCCGAAGAAGACGGTGGATCTGGAGGGCATGGCTTTCAGTCAAGGTGGACACTTGATGTCTAACAAGACGACCAAGCTCCCTCAAGGTTCTTTCAAGCGCGCGAAGAAGGGGTACGAGGAGATTCATGTGCCTGCGCCCAAGTCTAAGCCTGTTGCGACAGGTGAGTTGGTGCCAATTACCGACTTGCCAGAATGGGCGCGGCAGGGTTTCCCTGGAATCAAAACTCTCAATCGCGTGCAAAGCAAGCTTTATCCGATAGCGTTTGGCACTGACGAACCCATTCTTCTCTGTGCTCCAACTGGCGCCGGCAAGGCATGTTCCATCGCCCATTCTCGATGATATAATATTAACATTCCCACAGACGAACGTGGCCATGCTTACTATTCTCAACGAGCTTGGAAAATGGCGTGACGAATCCACTGGCGCGTTCAATCTCGACGCCTTCAAAATTGTCTACGTCGCTCCCATGAAAGCCCTCGTCCAGGAGATGGTTGGTAATTTCAACTCGCGGCTGGGTCCATTCGGCATCAAAGTCGGCGAGCTTACTGGCGACTCGCAAATGACTAAACAACAAATTGCCGAGACTCAAATCATCGTGACTACGCCTGAGAAGTGGGACGTTATCACCCGCAAAAATTCCGACACATCATATACCAATCTTGTTCGCCTGCTCATTATCGATGAAATCCATCTTCTCCATGACGAACGGGGTCCTGTTCTCGAGAGTATCGTCGCGCGGACCATTCGTCGCATGGAGCAAACCTCAGATTATGTCCGTCTCGTCGGCCTGTCGGCTACATTACCGAACTACCAGGATGTCGCAACTTTCCTCCGCGTCGACCAATCTAAGGGCCTGTTCTACTTTGATGCTTCTTACCGTCCTTGCGCACTCCAGCAGCAATTCATCGGCGTTACGGAGAAGAAGGCCATCAAGCGGTATCAAGTAATGAATGAAGTCTGTTACGAGAAGGTGCTCGACCAAGCTGGCAAGAACCAAACGCTCGTATTCGTCCACTCGCGCAAGGAGACGGCGAAAACGGCCAAGTTTATTCGCGATATGGCCATCGAGAAAGAGACAATCACCCAATTTGTCAAGCCCGACTCGGCTGTGCGGGAAATTTTGACTGAAGAGACAAACAATGTCAAGGACGGTAACCTACGAGACCTACTTCCGTTCGGTTTCGCTATACATCATGCAGGGATGACCCGCGAGGACCGTGGGCTCGTCGAGGAGCTATTCGCAGACGGGTCGATTCAAGTACTGGTGTGTACCGCGACCCTCGCGTGGGGCGTAAACTTGCCGGCACATGCGGTTATTATCAAGGGCACGCAAATATACAACCCTGAGAAGGGTCGATGGGTCGAATTGTCAAGTCAGGACGTACTACAAATGCTCGGCCGCGCAGGGCGGCCGCAGTTTGATACGTATGGCGAGGGTGTAATCATCACGAACCACGCGGAACTGCAATACTATCTAAGCCTGATGAATCAACAGCTTCCTATCGAATCACAGTTTGTGTCAAAGCTCACGGATAATCTCAACGCGGAGATCGTGCTGGGCACGATTCGAAATCGGGACGAGGCGGTGCAGTGGCTTGGATATACTTATTAGTGCGTCCCCCGTTTGAGTTCCCTATGGCAGGCACTGACGCATCGCCTTGTTAGTTATGTCCGAGTGCTCAAGTCGCCAGCACTGTACAGCGTCACCGCGGACTACCAGGAAGATGACCCAGGTCTTGTGCAAAAGCGCGCCGATATCATCCACTCTGCAGCTGCGTTGCTTGAAAAGTGTAACCTTATCAAGTACGAGCGCGCATCTGGCCGCTTCCAGAGCACTGAGCTAGGTCGAATCGCGTCCCACTATTACGTCACCTACAATTCTATGTCTGTATACAACCAACACCTCCGGCCGACCATGTCGCAACTCGAGTTGTTCCGTGTGTTTGCGCTCTCGAACGAGTTCAAGCTCATTCCCGTTCGGCAAGAGGTACGTAGCTGGTCCTCTTGGGTTGGTAGCATTGTAACCGATGATGTCGTCAACCTGACAGGAGAAGCTGGAGCTTGGCAAATTGATCGAACGTGTCCCTATTCCGGTTAAGGAAAGCGTTGAGGAACCCGCAGCGAAGATTAACGTCCTGCTGCAAGCTTACATCTCTCAACTCAAACTCGAAGGTAAGATAATGCCGCACATTGGATGCCTCTTCGCTTCTCACACACTTTATTACTAGGCTTTGCTCTTGTTGCGGACATGGTGTTTGTTCAGCAGTCGGCAGGGCGGTAGGCTGCTCACTACCTTGGGTTTCCACTATGTAGTATTCTGACATTCTCTCTTAGGATTCTCCGAGCCATTTACGAGATCTGTCTCAAGCGTGGATGGGCTGTTCCCACACGGGCAGCTCTTGATATGTGCAAGATGATTGAAAAGCGAATGTTCGCATTACCGTTCCTTATGTGCTTGTCTGCGTTCTTAATTTTGTACCGACAGGTGGAGTTCGATGACGCCCTTACGGCAATTCAAGGGTGTGCCTCCTGAGATCATCCGCAAGGCTGAAGGCAAACAATTCGTAAGTCTCGTCAAGCTATCATCGAGATTCGGCACTTATCCCACCTTTTCAGCCCTGGTACAGATATTTCGACTTGGTACGTTTGTTCATTTCCGGATGATTCGGCTATGCTGATGTTGCCCAAGACACCTCCCGAAATTGGTGAATTGTTGGGCATTCCAAATGCGGGTCGGCTTGTTCACCGTTTAGTGCATAACTTCCCGAAGCTCCAGTAAGTAGTTAATCATTGGCCAGGGAGTTGTCCTCACCTCTCGTAGATTACAAGCTCAGGTCCAACCAATCACGCGTTCGCTTCTCCGAATTGACTTGTCCATCGTCCCAGATTTTCGCTGGGACGAGAAGATTCACGGAACAGCAGAAACGTTTGTTATCATGGTCGAAGACGTCGATGGCGAGATGATCCTCTTCAGTGATTCCTTTGTCCTTCGTCAACGCTATGCCGAGGACGAGCACAATGTGACGATCACTGTACCCATGTTCGAACCCGTTCCTCCCAACTACTATATCAGTGTCATCGCAGACCGCTGGCTACACGCTGAGACTCGCCTTCCTATCTCCTTTAAACACCTCATCCTTCCCGAAAAATTCCCCCAACCGACCGCTCTCCTTGACCTCCAACCTCTTCCACTATCCGCACTCCATAATAAAGAGTTTGAGGCGATCTACTCCTCAAGCTTGAGGACATTTAACAAGATCCAGACCCAGGTCTTCCAAGCCCTTTACACATCCGATGAGAATGTCTTCATCGGCGCTCCAACTGGCAGTGGGAAGACAATTTGTGCTGAGTTTGCGCTTTTGCGTCTCTGGAGCAGGGCCGAACAGCCTCGTGCAGTATGCATCGAGCCTTTCCCTGAAATGGTCGAGCAGCGCGTAGCAGAATGGCGAAAGAAGTTCGGACAGCTCCAGGGAGGCAAGGAAATCGTAGCTCTTACCGGAGAGACTAGCGCGGATCTCCGTCTGCTAGAGAAGGGTGACGTTATTGTTTGTACTCCCTCCCAGGTATGTCTAGCTTGCCTGCCATCTCGACAAGGCATTTCTGACGATGCCACAGTGGGACGTCCTCTCCAGAAGATGGAGGCAACGGAAGAATGTGCAGAACATCGGTCTGCTCATCGCCGACGAAGTTCAACAGGTTGGCGGCGAGATCGGACCCACCTATGAAGTTGTCATCTCGCGAACGCGGTCCGTCTCTGCACAGACCGAGGTGAAAACTCGCATCGTTGCCTGCGGGGTGTCACTGGCCAACGCTCGTGACTTAGGAGAGTGGATTGGTGCCTCGTCGCATACTATCTTCAACTTCCCCCCAAGGTCAGCTTCCCACGGATCAACCTCCGTTTTGACTACTAACGCGGGTTTACTCTAGCGCTCGTCCCCTGGACATGGACATCCATATACAGAGCTTCAGCATACCTCACTTCCCATCCCTCATGATTGCCATGTCGAAGCCAGCGTATCTGGCTATTGCAGAATACTCCATAGCGAAGCCTGTCATTATTTTTGTTCCTGGGCGTCAGCAATGCCGCCTGACTGCCGAAGACCTTCTCATCCACTGTGCTGCTGACGACGACGAGGATCGGTTCCTCAATGCGGAGCTATCGGATATCCAGCCACATCTCGATCACATCAGCGATAGAGGTCTAGTGGAAACTTTGAAGCACGG
>QLOS01011621.1:0-31199 GCA_003313725.1 Russula sp. MG48
CCTTTCTCTGGTCCAATGTGGAGACTCTGGGAGTTTCTGGTTAGAGCAGCGTCGATCTTGGTGAAATTCGTACTTCACGTCTTTCTCCTTTGTCCGCCATGGCGGGGAGCGGTCGATGGCGCCCTGTTCTCAGCCACGAGTGTCACATCTACCGTATGGAGAGCAAGAATTGCGGGTCAAATCACAGCACCCCAGGGTTGGCTAAGGAGTGTTGTTATCGCTGCGATCAGTGCCGCGGCGCAGGTGAATAAAGATGCACTGACATGGACGATCGAAGAACTTGACGACGATCGCAAAGTCGAAGATTTTGTTGCTTGTATCCCGGGTTTCTTCAGCTCCAATAGCAGCGTCGACGCATGCAATATGCTTGACCTAATGGATCCCTCTTCCAACGGACGCCTTTCTGTGCTTGCTCTACGCATCCGCGACCTCCTCAAGACTTGCCTTCCCGAGATGTCGCGTTTAGATCCCATGGTTCGCAAAGGTCGCCTACACGCATGTCTAGTCGCTATCTGGTATTATGCAAGAGAATATTGCAAGGCCAACTCAAGATGGAGGCGCATGCCCAAATATTTCCAGATAGTGTTCGCCGACTCGAGCGACATAGATGCCTTGATGACAGATGAAGATAAACGTACCAAAACCACTGTACTCTGCATTCGTTCGCTGGTTTCCACGACAGTCATCAATGGCATTCACCATCGTCTAGAGAGTCCACAAGTACTCGAAGGAGAGTCAGCCTTCTTGGAGAAGACAATAGGCTCGTTATGGCAACCAGACCTACACCTAGCCGATCATGGGCCAGCCGAGGTTGCTAATCTGGTTGCTCTGCTTGAGGGCATTGGGGCGCTCACGCTTCAAGACGTGCATCCAAGAGAGACACTGGGCCCAGAAGTTTCCGAGACCCTGGACATCCAGGTGAAAATCGTCCTGGACACCCTTTCCGTATCAATAAAACAATGGGGATCCACAGCAGCCAGTATTCGACATTCCCGCGAAGTAGTGAAGCAATTCTTGTTAGTATATGAAGAACTCAATGCCGAAACCCGTCTGGAAGGCCTCATGCGCAGGCCGGAGATGAGTCAACTAGTCGAGAAGCTGAAGATCCTGGACCCCAAGCTTGCACACTGTGCAGCCTTATATGACCTCCCCGAGTCCCCGCTATAAGGAAGGCGACCGGCGCGCGTGCAAAATACAGCCAAAGGGACACGCGGCCTGGCGCTGTCCCGCTAACGAACGTTTTGGCTTCCACTGCCATCCTTGTCGCCAATTGCACCTCCATCGCCTCACCTCCCAGACTACTAGATAATATCAAATTCCTCTTCCCTCCCATCGCACAACATGTTATCTACCATTTCATCGAACGTAGACATACTCCCTCACGACAAAGGACTCCCCTAGTGTCTCACCACGTTCGGAGCCTTATAGGTCCCGACAAGTAGAATTTATGACTCGAAATTCTGAATGCGCACCCCGAGACGCTAAAATGAACATAACCTCTCTCTTTGCCCGTAAACATCACCAAGTTATGCTTCTCTCTTTTCTGTGCATCTCTAAGTGTTATTCTGCCTTCTCGAAGACTTCGTTCTTGCTATGCCCCTCGACATCCCTGGTTTTCTGACCTCTGCCACGTTCCGCGACATTCGTCATCATGACATGGCCTTACCCTTCGCCTCGTTTCTTCCTTCACTTGTCTGCGTCTCCTCCCCGCCGATATCTATATCTTACTAGTCCATACTACGCAGTAGACGTACACCCGGGCCAGTCCGTTGATGGTGTACTAGCAGTGGCCAATGAAATGGTCATTCTGCTGTCTGAAGTACAGCTGGTGCAAGGCTCCTCCGAATCTACACCGGATAAGTACATACCACGTGTGTATGCCTGAAAGTGTTTTCACATGCGTAGTAAGAGGGACCGCCCTATGTTCGTGCCGTTCGGTTGCACATTCAAATCAAACAGTCTTAATGATGCTGCTCGGGCACTCATATGTAATTGTGGGGTACCAGTTACTACCTCCGTATATCGCATGCGCAGTATATGAGCCTGGCTACGGGATCAAGGTGTTTTTGATGACCTACCCATTCATTAGTCTGACATTCTTGGCCTTCTATCCCTACAAGGTCGCGGCATCCCAATAAAGAATTAGGTCCTAGATAGTTAGGGATATGGGTTTCATCTCGAAATGTTTGGAGCTAGGATGTGAGTTACAGTAATTTTTGTTTCTCCAGGATTTGCATCATTAGGGAGTATCCGCACTGATGTATCCATGACCCGCCACGCGGTTTTTCCGTGCCCTGTGGCGATTTTGACGCGCGTATACGGTATAACCTAGTACTGTAGCTCCTGCAAACCGTCAACCGAGTATTCGCGCTGGTCGAATAATTGCGACAGTGGAGATCGCTGCCAGCGTATACTTCATCTTCATCAGTCTACGACGCATTATTGTGACGGGGGCGGTTCGATCAGTCGCAGGAAGCAGAAGCTTTGGGAAAGAAGCGCCCTACTGGGCTTAGTCCCGAATCTCCAGCGCATGATAAGCTTGAAGGTGGTACACGCCAGCTCCAAAGGGTATCGTACGTAGAACCTCGAATGAAAGTGAGAAGCTGCCTACGCTAATACATATCTGCCCAGTAAGTAACGGCACAGCACACTGGATTCGGAGTTCAGCGCGCGTTCAGCCACTGGGAACGTGGTGATCCGGCGAGTCCCGATAGTAGTATGTTACGCCGAGTTCGAACTGGTGATCGATCGCGTTGGACTCTGAATCCGGAGTCCTGAATCTGGCAATGGCCTTCCTGCAGGTTTACTAGTAGCCCCTCAGTTTCGAAGACACATCAAGATTTTGGTGGGCTCATCTATGAGAGAGAAGTTATCACTTAGCCTTGCCAGTGCTGCAGTGCAGGAGGATTATCTTACCAGTCAATCATCAAGGCATTTTGACTGTTTAGGCTTGACAGCTTCGATGTGGGCGCTCGCCATGTACGCAACATGTAACTCTGGCATGAAGAATGGATCCTTCGATCATCCTTGATTGTGACTCAGAATACTGTACCTTTCACATCTTCCGCCTCGAGTCTTCTACATTTCGTTTCCATACAAATGACGATTCTCACGGTCATGGCATCATATAAACCCTTCAAGTTATCACCCGCTCTAACTCAGCTGATCTCTGCCATGTCTCTCCAACGTGATGTTGAGCTCGGACAGGTGACGGAGCGACGCCCTGGAGTAGGCACATCTGCTAGTGGTGTGTCCACAAAGCAAGATGGTGTTTGGCTGGGTCGCTGATTCCTGGTGGGTGGTTATAGGTGATGATGACTCCTCAAGTGAGCATCAGCCAACAGAGCGTGGATGTCATGGAGGTGCGAGCACACCCCAGTGGGTGTGAACAAGCACCGTTGCCGGTGGCATGCTAACATGTTTTCTCAGAGTCAACTATTTCTCTCCCTCATGGCGAGACGGTGAGCCTCAGGACGCTGCGACTGTGTGGTCCGACCCAACGCGAGGGTGGGTGGCCTCCCTAGTGTCACAACCTCCAAGACTATATTTACGGTTCGCGTCTAAGGTGCAACTCAACTTCCTTCACAAGGGAGGCATACCCAGCAAACAAGTATGTGAATTAGTCCTGCCTAAATGGTCTCCATTCAATAATAAGAGCCAGCGAGTACCCGTGCACCAACACCCTCCATAAAGCAGGACACATCTAGGGACGCAGGTGCATGACAACTTGTGCCCGTGACGTGCTCTCTTGCTAAAAATGTCACGAAGGTGTCCCTCGCCCTGAAGACGCAAGTTACGGACCAGGTATGTCAGCTGTACTGAAGGAAGCAGGGTCCTGACACGTCCTGGCGTTTTCCCAAGGAGAAATTTTTGGCGACTCTTCGAGACGAATGTGGACTCTTTCTCTCTCAGAATTCGAGAAGTATGACAGAGAAATAACTGCGCGTTGGAACGACGATACCAGTGGCGTTCTCGTGTTTGTGCGCGACTTCCTGTGTTCTCGTCTCTCTCCGTAAGCTGACAATCTGCGACAGACTGGTCTATTCTCTGCAACCGTCGCGGCATTTGTCATTGAGGGATACAAACAACTAAATATTGATTCAGGCGGCCAGACCGTTGCGCTGCTAGGTCAAATATCGCAACAACTCTCTGGGATTTCAGACGGGACGGGCTTGCCTCCGTCTTCGCCTCCAGACGCCTCACCACCTAATCTTGCCGCAGCCATCCGGATTAATATACTGTGGCTTCTCAGCATGGCCATCAGCATAACATGTGCCCTTTTGGCAACGTTAATCCAACAATGGGCGCGACGGTACATGACACTTTCTTATCTTCACGACATGCCGCACGAACGAGCACGAGTGCGCACGTACCTTTTCACCGGGATGGAATATTTCCGAATGAAGCGCGCAATTGAGACCATTCCGATGCTGCTTCACGTATCCGTGTTTCTCTTCTTTGCTGGCCTAGTGGACTTCTTCCTTCTGTTCAACGACACCGTGGGGTGGGTCTTTGTTGGATGGATCGGAATCTTTGCCTCGGTATACATTGCAATGACCGTCATCCCAAACGTCTTCCTCAACTGCCCCTACCGTACTCCGTTTTCTGGTTCGCTGTGGAGAATCCTGCAGATCCTATCTATCGTAGCATTGGTTCTCACGGACGCTTTCGCATTGAGCCTTCGTGCCTTCTTGCTCCATATATGGGGGCGGATTTACAGGGGAGCTTCCGCAAGCGTCGGGACTCTTGCGCAGAGAGAGAAACTCATGAAACAAATCACGGCCCATAAACATCGATTTAGCCAAGGACTACAGCGATGTGTTGTGTCCAGCGCGATTGACGCCCCCTCGTTGGTAGATAGAGAGGCGTTGATCTGGACGCTCACAAAGCTTGATGAGGATCAGGAGGTCGAAGATTTCATCGCCCGCATCCCAGGATTCTTCGACTCACGCATCGTCTCTGAAGCACCCATTACAATGCTCGGCCTCATGAAATCCCCCCCAAGTGGCGGTGATTCCGTGCTTGCCGCACGCCTTCGTGGCCTCTTGAAGACATGCCTGTCAACCACGTCTAGTCTAGATCCCAGTGTCCGCAAGAGTCGTCTCCACGTGTGCCTCACGGCGATGTGGTACTACGCGAAAGCGTACAACCAGACGCAGGGGGTTCCTATGTCGAAATATTTCCGGATGTTGTTCGCCAATCAGAACGAAATAAATCTCCTTCTAGCCGACGACGACCTACAAACCAAAGTTTTGGTCCTCTGTATGGGTTCACTTCTTGTTGCCAGAATGATGGAAGAGATTGGCGACCATAGCGGGGATCCACAAGTGTCTGAAGGAGAACTTGTGTTTTTGAAGAAAGCACTTGGCCCCCTATGGCGGCTAGACCTAGTCGAGCACAAACCCACGGAGCTTACCAATCTAGACTCAATGGTGTGCGAATTAGAGAAGATCGCTCGCGAACAGATCCCTGAAGGCGAGACCCTTGGCCCAGAAGTTTTGGATACGATGAACATCTTAGCCGAGGATGTCCTGGATTGCATCTCTTCTCCCTCGGCGGAGGCTCATGGGGTCAATCTGTCGATTCTCGAGCGCGCCCGCGAGACATTGGAACGGTGCTTATCGTTATCCAAAGAGTTCGGCGCCGACACTCAGCTTGGCGGCCTCATGAAAAGTGAGGCGTTGGAGTCGATGCTCAAAATGCTGAAGGATCTCGACACCCACCTCGCTCAGTACACAGCTTCACATCCCCAGCCACCGTCGGACCCCAACTCCCCGCCGAATACGCATACTCCAGCCCCCGTTGAAGGCATACAGTCGACAGCCAATGAAGACGGCTACTCTCTACAGGCCAACCAAGACTCTCACGAGCCCTTGCAGCAGGGGCCTAACGCTGAGGAGGGAATACAGCAAAGCGTTGACAGCCCGATCAGCGCCTCGCCGGCGGTGAACAAGCAGGCGCTGACTTCGACACTCGCGGAGCTCAGCGAAGATGATGAATTCGAATCCTTTGTGGCTCGCGTCCCCAGTTTCTTTGGCTCCCATGTTCTCTCCAATATATCGACCATGCTTGACCTTATGGCTCCTTCAGGCAGAGGTGACTCTGCATTCGCCCTTCGCCTTCACAGCCTCTTTAAGACATCCCTTCCGGGGGAGTCTGCATTGGAACCTGATGTTCGCAAGCGTCGCCTCCATGTGTGCCTCAGAGCCGTTTACTCTTACATAAAGGCATATAACGAGTCCGACCCTCGGGAGCGGCCTATACCTGAACATTTCCTGACCCTATTTGCCGATCCGAGTGACATAGATCACCTTTTGGCAGATGACGACGGGCGCACTCGGGTTATGGCACTCTGCATCAGATCCCTGCTCGCCGCAAAAGTGGTAGAGGACGTTCGCCATAGCATAGACAATCCACCAGTGTCTGAAGCAGAATTGGACCTTTTGAAGAGGGCGCTCGGTCCATTCTGGAGACTGGATCTCCACCTGGATAACCATGGACCAATAGAGCTTGCCAATTTGATGGCAATGGTAGATGGCCTAGAGAAGGTCGCTCATCAAGAATCATCTCCTGTGGAGAATCTCGGCCATGAAGGATCAGAAACGCTGGATATTTTGGCGGAAAGAGTCCTGGACAATCTCCCTGAGGACCTGCCTCCGGAGCCCTGGGGATCCACCGCGTCGGCAATCGGGCACTCTTATGAAGCGTTACGGTGGTTCCTGTCCTATTTCGGACATCTGAACGCAGACTCCTACCTGGGCGGCCCTATGATGAGGAGCGCTTGGATGAATTCGCTGGTCGGGAGGTTGAACGAGCTCAGTACTAAGCTCGCGCGTCCCACGAGCCCGTATCCCCTCTCTCGTTCCCAGACGCCGCAGGCGCGCGCACAAAGCCCGATCGATGACATGCAGTCGATGAACGAGTCTGTGGTTTTGACATCTGAGGGCCATCCCTCTAGACCGACCACACATGAAGGATTCGCGCTGGATAGGCAGTATATGCCTATGCCAGAGCCGACGTTATATACAGGGCAACAGTATTCGCAGATTTCTGTTCCATTGCGGTACCAACCGTATTGATTGTAGCTTCGCTCTGAGTGAGACGACCTACCTGAAATGGTCAGGTGTAGAGATGTACTAGCAGTCATTACTGTAGCGTGCTGTACGATGTACTAGAACGGGATTGCTCGATCAACGTGGAGCACTCGCCGTAAATTAGCGGTCTCACAGGTGTATTGCAAGTATGTAGTATGAGTGTGTTATGTACCCTAGAAGAAACGTGGAAGCGGAAGCCGATGCCAGTGGCAGAGGTGTGCCATCCAGATAAGTCACTTAATTGCCAAAAGGCGGACAACTTGAAAATTGCGTAATCAAGTCGATCGTTGCCAGAACCGAATAAGCGAATGACGCTGTTATAAACGAAACGAACGCGGTTGGATGGGATACAGTATAATAGATTTGCCAGCGGAGGACCATTCGCTCCCTCGACATTTTCCGCTTGAAATTTGGAATCTCTATCTCACTATTAGTCACTAAATCCAACAGCGTGACAACATAGCCTAATGGAGGTTACAATAGCCCCTTAAGTGCAATCTATTTAGAAGGGTATCCTCATGTTGCACTGTTGCGAGACGAGCGATTAATGGTGTTTTGTCTCGTTGACGAACTTGTTGTATGCTGGGCAAAGATTCCTCCAGGCAGCTGAACAAGAAAGAAGACGCCTTCATGAACTATGGAGAGCGTAGGTAGGACAACGACTTACCAGTAGTGATGTCCTGCGACGGCACGTCAAGGACATCCTCCGCAAAGACAACAGCAAAGCCACTAGGATCATTCCACCTCATCAGTCTGACTCGGAGCCGCAATACACCTTCGGAGGAATTACTGACGTATGCAAATGCCAATCGATATGGCAATGGAAGAACCAGGGACCAGGGTTGTCAGTGAAGAACCGGATGGTGACGTTATCCCCAGCATTACCGATATTCACAACATCTCGAATGACGGGATTGTTGAAGTTGTAGGACGAGTTACCAGCGCTACGGACTACATGGAAGTTGTGTCCATGCAAATGAACAGGGTGCTGTTCAGCAGCAACCATCAGGATGGCGATATTTCAATCCGCGAACACTCACAGGTCCACCGACGGCACCCCCAGGAATTGTGAGCTCAACACTCTTGTTCGGGCTGAGACCATATATGCTGCCTGCGGGAAGAAGGTCGGATGCTTTCTTCGCACCGCTCAGGATCTGGAGTAGGACAGGAATAGTGGGAGGCTGGAAGGTAACACCATTGACATAGAAGAGACCCTGTGTCTGGTTCTGATATTATTTGAGAACAAGCATATGATAAATAGTAGAGAGCGAAGCTCACGCGAAAAATTTGCAAATTAATATTGATATCGGCGCCGCCAGGAGTGGGTTTTCCGGGCTAAGTCGCATAGTTTTTAGGTGTTAAGTTGAGAAGAGTAGCTGGAATGATAGTCACCACAGGTGAGGGGACGAGTGGCTAAAGTCAAAACTGTCAGCACCAAGAACAGCAGTACTTAAGGACGCTTACGTGGAGGTTGGTCTCGATAAGGGGTGCCTTGCTGACAGGGACATCTACCGTGGGATCCGTCGTCGGATTCGCGTTAGGGGCTCCTTTATAGTGGAAGACAGCCACGTCGATGCTGCCATCGAAACCGGAAATCCCCCCACCCGCGGTACGAGGTAAAGCACGCATCCCTGTTCGCATTAAATCAAACTACGAGAGTTCACAGATAAAAGGAACACTTACAATAATTAGCAACTGGCCGATTGGCCTTGACCTGCAGAATAGTGAGGCACACCTCCTGCACACGGACGAATTATCTTACAACAACGGAGTAGCGTTGACCTATTTTGACGTTGACTATCACAGCAACAGAAATTGTTTAAATCACACGTACCAGCAAAAATCTCGAGCGAATCAACATCCAGAGGCTGTACGTTGGTACCCTCAACTTCGATCACGGTCATTATATGATTGTCGATGGAAAAGACGAAGCTAGGGTCGCAGGAGATGGACACCAAGCGAAATCGGTAACTAATGTCACACGACGCGTCAAAACCTGGTACAACACAGGCATAAATTGCACATGATACCGACTTCATGCCCCGCTGAACTTTCACAACGGCAAGGGAAACATTTCTACCGCCGGGATAGCGGCCTTTGCCGTTGATTAAAGTCGCGTTGAAGGCACTGCAAAGGTCATCAGTAGCGAGGTTGTGCAGAAGTCATTAAAACCCACGGGATCGCGGGAGCATTTGTCGAAAGATAGTGGTACCAATCCGCAAGCGTGATGACGGTATCATCTTCGGGAAAATCTCAGTCGAAGGAACATTCTCGCCTGAACACTATCCTACCATTGTCAATGTCGTACAAATGCTTATGGGGGTCATTTGGATCCTCGACAATGAAAGCCCCACGCAAGCCATCACAGTACTGGTTCTTGAAGTGACTGTGATACCAGAATGTCCCCTGAAATAGCGACGAAGTGAGCTGGTTGTGGTCTTGCGATGTGAGCAGCGAGCAATACCGCTTGGCCCGGAACCTGAAAGTCGTATAGGAAGCTTTCTTCGGGTATAATGGGACACTGGGTGACAAATGCAGGACCGTCGGCATAGTTGGTGTGTCTTTGGAAGAAGCCATGCCAATGCTGCAGAAGGAATGCGTCCTGATTCCTAGAGGGATTCCAGAAAACAGAAATCTTACGACAGAAGTCGCCAAGTCCAACTTGGACTGCTCTTCAAGTTTATCGACGACGTTAAGTTTAAACTCATCGCCCTGTCAGGCGTCAGGTCAGGAGGAAAGCACGGCTCCCCAAATCCTGAATCTCACCATCTTTCCTCGGATTATCGGGCCGGGAAAAACACCATTGACGAGAGTGGCACTAGCATGGGGAACACTAGGTTAAGTGTCGTCTCCGATGGGAGCGACGAGAGACTCACACACGAGTGAACCCGTCAGGAGCTATGGCTTCGTTAACTATCTGAAGGTTTGCCACAGGACCAATAGAAACGGAGACACCCCCAGAGAGAGTGGCAAGGAGGAAAACAAAAGAACGAAGCTGCAGCATGGGAACAGCCTTAAGGAAAGGAACGGCAAGAGGCCTGGAGTTGACACTCACCGAGGGTGAGGCATTTGATACAATATATACGGGTAGCCCATGTCCCTACTTGACCGACTGACTGGACCACAGCGTTCAGATCGCGCACAGGACATAACATAATCCATATATGATCGCTTAAGGGTCTGCTTCTCCCAGGGGCACTCAACGACCCATTCAAATATGGAAGGGGACCTCTTAGGACGTGACGTTATGTGGCGTCTAGCATTATCCAGCCATACGGCTGCAAACACGACCGAACGGAAATCTATTGTCACACCATCTATGATAAGTACACGTTATTTGGATATGAGGACACCTACATAACCTGAGTTGGCACTGCTTCCTTCGTCGTCACGTTGTCAATCGTGTCGTTAAGAGGCGCCATCCCAAATCAAACACCAGGAAGCAACGCAGCAGAACGGGCGCATGCTAGTGGCGGGCTAAAGAATTAGCTTTACGCCCTTCGGAACGCAATTACGAGAGCCGCTCAGCTACCCCAGAAGACCGCGCGGCGCAGCAAAAGGGCCTCCGAGGATGAAAGCTGATCATGAAGCAGAGAACGTAGCCTGTGAGTCAACAGACAGGCGAAGTGCGCTACGCCTGGGTTTGACGATTTGACATCGTTTCGAGACTTCGAGAAGCTTAGGTTACAGTGGCCGGGCTCGCCAGTGCAAATACTGGCACTTTTGCTAGAGAACGTCGGCGAAAAGAGTCGAATTAGCTTGCGTGAATCAACTTACCTACGTTACGTAGGGTGTCCGAGGAGCGTCCGGACCGGGGTGAAGCAACAGGGCCCGGTTACCACATGGTGCGCATAAATGCCTCACATCAGACCCATGGCATGACCTAGCACATTAGATGGAGTTCGGTTGTCCAAGAAATGAAAAGAAAACGTCGAATGGGACCAACTTTGCGACTAATCACTGAACACATTGACGTACTATACTCATTCTCTGGAGGCTGTGTGACTGAAATACACGCAGTAAGATATTGTTGGATGTGAACGGATCTCAGAGTCCTGCTGAGACTATGAGCTCTGCCCAGTGGGGGAGCTCCGCCGGAGTTCCGGGCTACGTTGGAACGATTAATCGGACATCGAATATTGAATGTCCGATTTGCGTGACGGACTGTGACAAAATGTGTCATGCGTGACGTCCGACGGGACATCTTCGGATCTGGGGTGGCGGATCAAGTGCACTCACCACAACGGAGGTAGCAATAGCTCTTCAAGTGCAACCTATTTAGAAGGGTATACTCGTGTTGCAATGTAAGGACCACTCCCGACTTGCACATGAAAGCCACACCCTCAGACGCTTACACCTTCAGTTTCCACTCTTCTTACTCTCACTGGTGCTCACCTCCGAGTCTCAAGCTCGAGCCAAGCAACCGCACACCTCCCACACCGCTTTGTTGTGACTCGCAAGCCTTGCTTGTCACTACTCTCTGTGTCCTGCATTGTTACATACTCGTGGCTCTTACTATCGCGTTCCTCTCTTATTGTCTCATCTCATGGGTCTAAACCCTCTACGCCCACCTCTTAATCATCACCCTTCCCTTGCGTTTCATTTTCTAAAGTACTCAAGCGTGATAACTAAGAGTGTTTCTTGCGATCCCCGAAGCCGTCTAGCGATTCCGAGCCCCGTGTTGCCTGTGACTAAGCCCCTCTCAGCTACCCCTCTCCCATTGTTTTCTGTCTACACCTTCACTTGGGACAACACCGTACCCTCTCAGCACCCACCTACAGCAAGACGAGCGATTAGTGGTGTTTTGTCTCATCGATGAACTTGTCGTATGCTGGGCAAAGATTCCTCCATGCCGCTGATCAGGAAAGAAGACACTTTCATGAACTATGGAGAGCGTAGGTAGGACAACGACTTACCAGTAGTGATGTCCTGCGACGGCACGTCAGGGACATCCTCCGCAAAGACAACGGCAAAGCCACTAGGGTCATTCCACCTCATCAGTCTGACTCGGAGCCGCAATACAACTTCGGAGGATTACTGACGCATTCAAATGCCAATCGATATGGCAATGGAAGAACCAGGGACCAGGATTGTTGGTGAAGAACCGAATGGTGACGTTATCCCCAGCATTACCGATACTCACAACATCTCGAATGACGGGATTGTTGAAGTTGTAGGACGAGTTACCAGCGCTACGGACCACATGGAAGTTGTGTCCATGCAAATGAACAGGGTGCTGTTCGGCACACCCATCAGGATGGCAATATTTCAACCATAATCCGTGAACACTCACAGGTCCACCGATAGCACCGCCAGGAATTGTGAGCTCAACACTCTTGTTCGGGCTGAGACCATATATACTGCCTGCAGGAACAAGATCGGATGCCTTCTTGGCACCGCTCAGGATCTGGAGTAAAACAGGAACAGTAGGAGACTCGAAAGGAACACCATTGACATCGAAGAGGCCCTGTGTCAGGTTCTGATATTATGTGAGAACAAGCATATGATAAATAGTAGAGAGCGAAGCTCACGAGCAAAACTTGCAAATTAATATTGATATCGGCGCCGCCAGGAGTGGGTTTTCCGGGCTAAGTCCACAGTTTTAGATGTTGTGTTGAGAAGGGTAGCCAGAATGATACTTACCACAGGTGAGGGGGTGAGTGGCTAAACGTGGAGACTGTTAGCACCATAAACAGTTGTACCTACAGGACGCTTACGTGGAGGTTGGTCTCGACAAGGGGTATCTCGCTGACAGGGACATTTACTGCGGGATCCGTCGTCGGATTTGCATTAGGTGCGCCTTTATAGTGGAAGACAGCCGCGTCGATGCCACCCTTGAAACCAGAAATCCCTCTACCCGCAGTCTTGGGTAGAGCACGCAACCCTGCTCGCGTTAAGTCAAATTGCCAAAGCTCACAAATAAATGAAACACTTACAATAATTAGCAATTGGCTGATTGGCGGTGACCTGCGGGCAAGTGAGGCACACCTCCTGCACAGGGACGAATCATCTTACAACAACGGAGTAGCGTTGGCCTGTTTCGACATTGATTAGGACAACAAAAACGGCTTAATCCGTGCGTACCAACAAAGATCTCGAGCGAATCAACGACCAGAGGCTGAACGTTGACCCCCTCGACTTCGATCACGGTCATGGTATGGCTATCGATAGAGAAGACGAAGCTAGGGTCACAGGAGATAGACACCAAGCGAAATCGGTAACTTATATGATGTGACGCGTCAAAATATAGTGTCGCGCAGGCATAAAATACTCATAACACTGACCGCTTGTGTTGCTCAACTTTCACAACAGCAAGGGAAACGTTGGAAGGGCCGCCAGGATAGCGGCCTTTGCCATTAATCAGAGTCGAGTTGAAAGCACTGGGCAAGTCATCAGCACGGGGTTGTGCAGAAGTCATTAAAACCCACGGGATCGCGGGAGCATTTGTCGAAAGATAGTGGTACCAATCCGCAAGCGTGATGACGGTATCATCTTCGCGAAAATCTCAGTCGAAGGAACATTCGAGCCTGAACATTATCCTACCATTGTCAATGTCGTACAAATGCTTATGGGGGTCATTTGGATCCTCGACAATGAAAGCTCCACGTAAGCCATCACAGTACTGGTTCTTGAAGTGGCTATGATACCAGAATGTTCCCTGAAATAGCGACAAAGTGAGCTGGTCCTAGTCTTGCGATGTGAGTAGGGAGCAATACCGCTTGGTCCGGAACCTTAAAGCTGTACAGGAAACTTTCCTCAGGTATAAGGGGACACTGGGTGACAAAGGAAGGTCCGTCGGCATAGTTGGTGTGTCTTTGGAAGAAGCCGTGCCAATGCTGCAGAGGGTATGTGCAAGGCGTATTCCAGAAAAAAAACAGAAACTTACGATAGAAGTCGCCAAGTCCAAGGACTTGTCTTTGAGTTTATCAAGGACATTGATCCTGAACTCATCACCCTATCGAGTGTCATGAAAGCCCCTCCCCCCCCCAAAAAAAAACCCCTTATCTCACCTTCTTACCCCGGATTATTGGGCCAGGAAAAATACCGTCAGCGAGGGTGGCACTACATCATGAGGCGCGCTGGGTTAGGTATTGTCCCCGACAGGTCAGAGGGGACTTACACGCGACTGTACCCGTCAGGAGCTATGACTTGGTTAACTATTGGAAGGGAAGCATCAGGCCCGATAGAAGCGGAGCGACCTCCAGAGAGTGTGGCAAGGAAGAAAACAAAAGAGCAAAGCTGCAACATCGACAATAGATAGACTCGAGCTTAAGGCAAGGAACGACGACAAGCCTGGAGTTGATACTTACCGAGGATGAGGCATTTTATACGATATACGGGAGGCGCCGAAACAGCATGTCCCTCAGGCTGCTTGACCGACTGACTGGCCCACAGCGTTCAGACCGCGCACAAGATACAATCGCTTAAGGACATAGAACGGACAGAAAGATGCTTCTCCCAGAGGCACTCAACGACCCATTCAATATAAATATGGAAAGGGACCTTCTGTAAGACGTGACGTTATGTGGGGTCTAGCATCATCTAACATATGGCTGCGAACACGACCGGGTAAGTACGCGTTGTTTGCCAGTGGACATGAAGACACCTACATAGTCTGAGAGTCGGCACTGCTTCCCTCGTCATCGCATGATCAATCGGGTCGTTAAGAAGCGCCATCCTAATCAAACACCAGGAAGCAACACAACAAAACGCCGGGTGCATGCTAGCGGCGAGCTAAAAATTAGCTTTAGTCACAGGCTACGTCCTCACACCCTTCGGAACGCAATTACGAGAGCCGCCCAGCTACCCTCAACAGAAGACCGCACGCCGCAGAAAAAAAGCCTCCGAGGATGAAGCCTAGATGAAACAGAGAACGTAGCCTGTGAGCCAACAGACAGGCGAAGCGCGCTACGTCTGGGTTTGACATCGTTTCGAGACTTTGAGAAGTTTAAGTTACCGTGACAGTGGCCGGGCTCGGCAGTGCAAATACTGGTACAGTACTTTTGCTAGAGCCGAGAACGTCGGCTAAAAGAGTCAAATTAGCTGGCGTAGATCAACTTACCTAAGTTGGTTCCATTCGATTTTCTTTTTCTTTTTTTCTTTCTTGGACAACCGATGCATTAGGTAGAGGTAGATCGCAACTCCATCTAATGTGCTAGGCCATGCCACGGGTCTGAAAAATGCATCTATGCACCCCATGTGACCGGGTTTTGTTGTTTCATCGTGGTGTGGTCTGGACCCTCCCGGGCCTCGGACACTTTGCGTAACGTAGTTACGAAGTATCGCACACTGGCAGGAACTACTGAGCACATTGATATTCCCATGATGTGAGAGGCTGTATGACTGAAATACATGCGTGACCGAGCCTCAGACAGGACGATCTTCGCGCGTGCCAGTGTTCATCAACTAAATCTACCCTATCTTACTATACCCGACTCCATTCCAATCGACCCATTTTGAATCTGTTTTAATCCCTTTGAATTACCTGGACCAAAAACCCAGGTGCTGTCCCATGTGACGGGTAACGCGCAAGGTCTTTATTATGTTTTTGCGTGACGAATTGCGTCTAGTAGTAAGAGTCTATCATGGACCAACTGCACTGACGTTGTGTCATTGACGTGCTTGGACTTTGCTCTTCTGCCCTCTTTGCATTAACTTCACTTTGTTCAAGTCTAGCCCTTTCTGTTGTGAGGTGGTTCTTGAGGTAGTCGATAGCAAGTAGGTTCCTGGCGAAATGCTTGTGTACGTCACTGTTCTGGAACATTGAAGGGTGCGCCGTGAGTATAGCATGCTTCCACTGCCATTGTCCTTCTGGCCCTTTCTACGGTGCTCCACATTGTCCGCGGGATGAAGTGAATCAAGTGATGGGGAACTGGAAGACGATCCGTGTCTTGTGATTATTTGCGCTGGGAAAAGGGCCCGAGGGAATCATGGACTAGCATGGGTGGGATACGTAGTTGGACTGGCGATGGTCTGAAAGAAATTTCATCAAGTATATGCCCAGCTGGATGAACTTACCACTGCCATAGCCGGTACAGGGGAGCCAGGTCGATCTTATGCACGGGCTTTCACTGGGGGCCTTGCACGTTGACGTGCTTGTTCATCGCGTTGAAGTTCGTCTTTGAATAGTCTGACGAGTTCCTATATCACACCGCAAGGATGTGTGTCATCGTTTCGTCCACACGCGCCTCGGTCCTTGAGGATTGGACATGTCCGACCTAGTCATTACGCCGACTAGAATGCTCAGCGAATCAGTCGGACATTACAGGACTTTGGAAGTCCAGCTTGTGCTTGAGCATGTTATTATTCTCATAGGGGTACGTGTCTTCGACGAAGTCGTAAGAGCACATGACCGAGCCGACGCCCGCTATGATGCTGGGCAAGAATATGGTGTTGCATCCAGTTGTCAATGTTCGGGCTCGACTGTTTCTGCTGGTTCTCTTTTTCACTACGTACACCGCATCTTGCCGGAAAGTGTACAGGCTCACAATTGCAAGAGTTGCGTACTTGTCTGTGAAATGATTTGCGCACGCCAGCACGCTACAGACCAGGTCTCATACGCTGTAGCGCCCAATGCTCCTCAGGAGAGCCCAGTGGCCAGGCAGACTGGCGCGTCGCTTGTGACGCGTAGCGTCATCTATGTCGCTGTCGACACCGGCTACCTCGAAGTAGAGACAAAGTGGGCATGATCTCACGTCGCTCAGGTGATATGTGTCGTTGTCGTTGTCGACGGCCGCCTGGAAGCCAAGGTGACGCAGCGCTGGCCCCGCACCATCATGTCGCTTGTGATGCGTACCATGGCAGTAGTAGTGGTGGTCGGCTGCCTGAAGAGAAACGGAGTAGTCATAACCCGCACCATTCCTCGTAGGATGTACAATCACTGTCATTGTCGCCGTATATCGCGTCGAAGCCGATGTAGGACATGCCAGTGTATGCCGCAGCGCCTTCTGATACTGTATGCGCCTCGGATGCCATGGCATTTATCGACAGCTCGCTCCGAGGTGGAAGCAGCGCTGCAGTTGGAGGTGTATGGCTTTTTCAACCATACCCCTGAACATCCCTGGACCAAATGGTTTCTGTGACATTGTCCCAGCTGAAAATGAGCTTCTTAGCATTAGTGGGAGAAAGACCGACGGAGGCTTTGAGGTTGAGGATTCTACTGCCGCCGTCACCGCCGGGCCGGCGGAGATCGCGAAAAGAATATTCGCCAGTATATAATATTTAAGTTTTACCTTGTACCACCTCAGGCTTCTACTCCCATGCTGCTCTTGACGCACCAAACGACCACAATCCTCGATCCCATGGGCTTCTCCGCAACCGGAGAGGACACCCTGCTTCCTGCGTGACCTGCTGAAGACACCAACTTGCAGTGGCCACCTCGACGCATGCCTTACTGCCATTTAGCGTTATGTCATGCTGGCCCATGCACACAACAACTTGAAGTCTGACGCGATCCATGGGACAAGCCTATATCTTACTATTTCCGAACCATGGTTTCAGATCTAGACGATACAAATGTTCTCCAGATAAACGAGGAAGTGCGAATCCGCACCGTGGTTCTCTGTCTCATTGCCACGAAAGTTACAATGCTATTGTACTATGAAGGAGTCAGAAGGACACTCTCCGCCGCGGGATAGATACGATAAGTATCTGAGGAAGATCTCGCGATTTTGAAGGCTTTTTTTTTTTTCTTAAATCCGCATTTAAGAAAAAGAAGAAAAAAGAGGCTCTTCATAGCAGCCTCTACCCGGACGGTCGCCGCGGGTTGAGGGTGCTTGCCAATGTGATCGCATGGCTGGTCGGCCTGAAGAAGCAACCCAGCAAGAACGCCCCGGGTCGGGACAGCAGGACCCGAGTACGCCGAGGCTCTGAACATGCTCATGAAGAACGTTTTAAACGGTTTTCCCAAGGCCCGGCTAAACCTGGGAATCCACCGCGTCGGCCACTGGGCGTTCCCGCGAAACCTTGGGGGAAATGCCTCACCTGGGCTGCCTCGTTCAGCGCGGAAAGATGTGATTGGCTGGCTGAGAGGCCGAAGAACCTTTAACGCAAAGCTCGCTCTATGCAGTCCCGCGTATGCCGTGTCTCGGTTCCTTACCCGCGCGGACGCCCGCGGCTATGCCCGATGCCAGTTTATTGGGGGGATATATGGGGCCCATGGTGGATGAATCTGAGAGTTCGAGGTCCCAGCGTCACTCACGCTCCGTGACAGACTAACCAGGCAGGACGCCAGCTGCTCATCTTTGAGTTGGGTAGGCAAGGATCAGCGGCTAGACCAGAACCAATGTCGCGCATGCGGCATGGGTGTAGAATGACAAGGGGGGGATGGGCGTATATTTGGTTTGAGGGGGTCAGCGACGCAAACCGCGGGTCATGCGGGTCGTACATTGTGCGTCGGTTGCCTGGGATCGTAATGATCTACCTGAAACTGTTTCACACGTAGCGGTCGCGGAGAAAGCGTGGCCCTGGAAGACTGTGACCGCGTTAGAATCGTGCAAGTCTCCGGGCGTCATGGTAGTGTCATAGTCATTGGTTTCATTACACGAAGCAAGACGTTGAGTTGGCAGCTTCCGCGTTCATCGTGAGAGAATCAGATGACGGCGGGCCTGGCGGAAGAATCAGGAAATCGTGCGTGCACGGAGTATACTTACATCCGATAGGATTTATGAGGGATGGTGAGCGGCGCCATTACGGCATGGCCTCAATCACGAGTCGAGTGAAAGCAGAACTCCATTCTCATGGTCATGCATTATGGAGCGATGGGCCGGTGATACCCAGGCTGCGAGCATTGTGGGTGGAAACACTTCACTTGTCTAGGAAAAGTCACTATAGTGAGTGGACACTTCAGCTCACGCGGAGGTACTGGTGAGGTATACCCGGGGCTGAGCCCGGCCCCGCGGGGAGAAGGGTCGTCGGGGTGATGATAGCGATGGCACAGCGCGCGTTGGCGCAAAGGCGGGGGCACTCCCGCTCAGGTCAGTCCAGCCAACTGATATCGGGGATGTCCGATGACAGGTTTCAAT
Organism: Russula sp. MG48; assembly: GCA_003313725.1. Classification (NCBI taxonomy): domain Eukaryota; kingdom Fungi; phylum Basidiomycota; class Agaricomycetes; order Russulales; family Russulaceae; genus Russula; species Russula sp. MG48. The sequence goes on from QLOS01011621.1 coordinate 19,118, forward strand.
CTACACGATAGATACTGTAGTACAGTACTCTCTGAATTAGCGATCGTATTGAGAAAATTAGGCTTGATTTCCAAAAACGGCAGCGTTTCGCTTGGCTTTCGGACTTCGGGGAGACACGGTCGCGGAATCTTATCATGGTTTCGTTTGTCGTCTTGTGCAACGAGGATTCACCGAGTCTTTGGGTATGATTGGCGCCATGGTCCGTGGCGGGGCACGCCAAATACGGTCGCGCCCAGTTTCCGAGATCCCATCCCCTTGATACATCTTTCTGGCTCTCGTACTCAGGAGGGGGAGCCCTATAGTTGGCGGTGGCCTAAGACCAGCGATAGTTCACTAGGTACCCTCTTATCGACATTCCCGAAGTAGTAAGATACAGGAAAAGGAATAGATATATGCTGAGGAAGGAATGCCGGCAGCGGAGAAATAACTTGACGAGGACCAGCGACATGCTCATGCATGTACTGTACAGTGATCTGACCTGGATTTCCACGATAGGGACGAAGCGTGGGCCAAGGTTCACGTAATTGATGTGTATCAGACGGAGGGGTGTGTCGGTCGTGAAGAAAGTGAATATCTCAAATACTGTATAAATGAGGATTCGAGTTGGATGCAAGGTACTGTGCACGGGGTACAGTTACTATGATAAAGGGAGGCGGGATCTAATTATAAGCCAAGAGAGGGAGAGGGAGATTAGGAGTTGTGGACACGTGTAGAATGTGTTATGGAGGAATGTCCTTTTGCGTACTTGATGCTCAATTTCTTGCCTACCCTACTCTCGATAACCATCTCTTTCTAAAGCCCTATATAATCCATTACAACTAATTCAACCTTCGTACTCCCCCTTCTCTTATAACTCTCATCACCGCCTTATAATGGATAGCTTCCACGAACCACGTCGCGTTTCTGAGCCGATCAAGCTTGAGGACCTCACTGCCGAGGTACTCACTCGTGAGGCCGAGTACCGTGCCAAGGATATTCCCCTCTCTGGCCGTATCCTCCATGTATGCCACTATCTCCCTGTCATCGCCACCCTCGAGGCCTCGTCACGCCCTGGTATCATCTCCCCACCCCCCACTCCGCCGAATCCGCCAGCCGACATCCCACCGGTACCGTCGGGGCATACTCCCCCTGAGACCACTTACACCCCAGAGAGTAACCCAAGGCCAAAATGGTCTCTCACCACACGCCAGGGACATGCCGCCATGATCAGCGGCATTCGCTCACTATCGGCTACGCACGAACAGGTCATCATCGGCTGGACAGGTGACATCGAAAGTCCAAACTCCACTTCAGGTGGGTCAAAGAATCCGTCTCCAGACATCAAGCACCCTACACCCCTCTCGTCCACTTACTGACCCGGGTCACCCCACATTTTCAGCCGGAGAGAAGTTAAAAATTCCGACCACCTCGCTCTCGGATGAGGACAAAGCCGCGCTGGAGGAGGAAATTGCGAACTTTAGCAGCGAAGACGAGGACTCCAAATCAAGGACGACCTACGTACCACTCTTGCTTGACGACAAGGTCGCTCATGGTCACTACGACGGGTACTGCAAACAGAGTGAGATCTTGGTTACCATCACTTTTCGTATCCTGACGCCATTCACGTCCAGCACTTTGGCCACTCTTCCATTATCTGCTCTGGCAGGATGTCTCGCCCAATTCACACTCCTCGTCTTTCTCAGCAGATGAGCACTGGGCTCCATATGAGCAGGCGAATGCCGCATTTGCACGTAGAATAATGGATGTATATCGTCCGGGCGATCTCATATGGGTGCATGACTACCACCTACTTCTCGTCCCCAAGTTGCTACGCCTGATGCTCCCTGACGTCTACGTCGGGCTCTTCGTTCATACGCCGTGGCCAAGTAGCGAAGTCTTTCGCTGCCTTCCCCGTACGTATACAGGCACTTTCTAAGCTCCGCTTTGTATGGAGTTAACACGCAAACCTAGGCCGGAAGGAGATCTTGGACGGCATGCTTGGTGCAAACCTTGTATGTTTCCAAACATACTCGTATTCGCGCCACTTTACGTCATCCTGCGTCCGAGTATGTGGTTATGAGGTGACCGCACGTGGTATCGATGTCGCGGGCCATGTCACTTCTGTCATGCACACTCCCGTCGGCGTTAACGCGGAGCGCGTCTCGCGCGACCTGTGAGTACCATCATCCTTGAACTCTGCTTTCATATATTGAACTATGCCCTTAGCACGCGTCCGGGCATTCAGCCAAAGTTGCAGTCCCTTCTCAAACTCTACGCTGGGAAAAAGATCATTATCGGACGCGACAAGCTGGACGTAGTCAAGGGTGTTGTACAGAAGCTCCGCGCATTTTCAAAGTTGCTGCACGACTACCCCGAGTGGATAGGCCGGGTTGTGCTCATTCAAGTTACATCGCCTGCTCTTTCTGACTCTCCGAAACTGGAACGCCAAGTCAGCGAGCTCGTGAGCAGTATCAATGGCGAATTCGGTAGCTTGGATTTCATCCCTGTCCACCATTAGTGCGTCCTCACTCGTCTGTCTTATCACCGGGAGGCACTCATTTTACCGCCTGCAGTCATCAGACGATCAAGAAGGACGAGTTCTACGCTCTCCTCTGCGCCGCGGACCTTGGTGTGATCACACCGTTGCGCGATGGTATGAACACCACCTCAATGGAGTTTGTCATTGCTCAAGGCGAAACGAAACGGTCTCCTCTGGTGCTGAGCGAGTTCATGGGCATTTCCTCCAATATGACCGAGGCGCTCCAAATCAACCCATGGAACCTTGATGTCCGCATGCTTATATCTTTCTCCGCTCGCCCTTATGTTGATACATCATTCGCGTGCAGGACGTGGCGGCGGCTATGCACCAGGGATTGACGATGTCCCAGGCGGACAAAGAGACCCGGCACGCCAAGCTGTACAGCGTTATCACGACGCACACGTCGCAGACTTGGGCCATGACGCTTGTCAAACTACTTCTCAGTGTCGTCGACGCTCAGGGTGTCGCGCGTCAGACGCCTGCGCTACCCACTTTTCGTATGCTTGAGCGCTACTCCAGAGCAACTAAGCGCCTCTTCTTACTCGACTACGATGTGCGCTTCCCATGTGTCTTCCCCTCTTATTTCCACTGACACCGAACGAACGTCCTCCAGGGTACCCTGGCACCTATTGTAAAGACGCCATCAATGGCTGTACCGTCAGAGGACACCCTCACGGCGCTCACGGCGCTCGCGGAGGACCCACGCAACCTCGTATACATCATCTCAGGCCGTGACGGTGCTTTCCTCGAGCAGCACCTAGGGCACATCCGGGGACTTGGCATGTCCGCCGAGCACGGTGGTTTCATACGCGCCCCAGGTACGACGGAATGGACGAATTTCACCGAGAGCTTGGACATGAGCTGGATGAACGAGGTCCTCGAAGTGTTCAAGTACTACACGGAGCGTACGACGGGCAGCCACATCGAAGTCAAGAAGAGCTCGATCACATGGCATTACCGTGCAACCGATCCAGAATGGGGGTATGTACAGCACAGATGACATCTGTTTACGCGCGCTGACGAGCGGGGACCTGCAGGCTATTCCAGTGCAGGCAATGTCAAGATTTGCTCGAGAATAACGTCGCGCACAAACGGCCGATTGAAGGTATTGTTTCTCCCACTCAACGTAAAATCTCGTAGGTGCTGAACTGGTTTGCAGTGCTCGTTGGCAAGAAGAACCTCGAGGTGCGCCCCATCGCAATCAACAAGGGCGAGATTGTCAAGCGTATCCTGTACCTGAACCCGGATGCCCAATTCGTTTTTTGCGCGGGTGACGACAAGGTTCGTCTCTCACTCTACTTTTCTCTCAGGCTAGGCCGACTAACGTTTTTCGCGACACGCCAGACGGACGAGGACATGTTCCGCGCGTTGCAGTTCACGGAGGCTCCTCTGCCGTACACGATGGACCCACCATTATCTGTCTCTCTTGTCACCGGAGGGGCGCGCCAGCACACACGCGTCCAGCTGCAGCTCACACCGGAGGACCTCTTCACGACCGCTGTCGGACACCCATCGAAGCGCACGCTTGCGAAGTGGCACGTGACGAGCCCTGTCGAGGTTGTCGCAGAGCTGCTGAAGCTTGCGGGTGTGCATAAGGAAGGAGAGCCGATGTTGTGAGAGGGTTACTGCAGACCGCGTGATACGCAAAGACATGAAAAACGCTTCCTCTTTCGACTTCGACTTCCATTTAATATCTATTATAACTGGAAACGGGCCGCATGTTTTTGTTTATAGCACATCGTCGTCTGAGATAAGTAGATAATAAAGCAAGTGTATACTATAGCTAGACCGTACGCTTTGTATTTCGCCTTTTTTGGGATACACATAACGAACCGTAAGAGATCATCTGGCTTCATCTGAGCACGCGTTGATGTTAAATCGAGATCACGAGATCCATGCTTGCCGGACTTTCGCCTAATACCTTCATGCGGACGGCGAGTGTACAGGGGACCAGAGTAAAAAGTCGTAAAATTTTAAAAATAAGGGGGGTGGCGTCCCATGGTTTTGGGACCGTCCTAACGCCAACGGACCTAAATGGATCTAGCTTTACACATCCATTCTTGATGCGTCGTGGCATCTGCAACTCACCCTCTTCAAACCTATAGAAAGGGAAGTCACGTCTCTGCGACAGACGCGTGGTACGCTGTGCTGCCCATGCGTTCGCACCACCAGGGAGGTACACGCGACGCGCCTTGGATTTCTCTGCTGCTGTGGAGATGCCTGTGAAGAAAGGGAGTACACTACGTGCGGCAGGTGGTAAGCTGTGCCTTGCAGAAAGGGGTGTATCTGTACTAAGACACACCTACAGCACGATGGAAAGTGGGGAGACGACCGCGCCACACCGCGACTATGCCGCGGCCTTTCCATGTCAATCACAGCGTCACCCACAGAGTCTTTCTCAATTGGGCTGACTTCCGCGCTGTTACCCAACCCTTTCCTCCATTGGCGCCTGTAGATAAACACAAGTGAGTTACGGTTACTTATATATACACGGGAAACAAGTCCCACCAAAGTACGAACGGTTGTTTGCCAACAAGTACATTGTCCGTATCGAGGACATGGGGATCTCTGAAGATGAGGCCCGAGATCTTTCGGGTGTGCCTTGACCACGTCCGACTTGCTTTCTGCGGTATTCATACTCTTTGTTCTTAGCGTGTAAGCTGCTATGGCACTCAACAATGTCGAGAAAGCGAAGACAGAGACTCTGACGCCGTGGCAGACGTGCACGGGCTCGTTGCTGAGTTTGGGACGGCCCTCCACTCGCTCCCCTTCAATGACCAGCGTGATGCCGCCTTCCTGTCGCGCAGACACATCAGACAACTCTTGATCCCCGCCCCATCATCAAACGCACAACAACTGCACCACCTCCCAGCAGATGACCTGGTCGAACGACACCACCGCACTACTCGACCCAATAGAGCCTGAGAAGAAACCGTGTGTACCACAAATACAAGGTAATCCTTGATACGCTCGCAGCCTACCCTGACTGTCTCAAGCCCCGTGACGATAGCGCCGATAGACCTCATGATGAGGATCCTGGTCGTGTTCGAGTCCCAGGACGAGCTGTGGGCGTCATCACTCGCGGATCGGATGCATTGTGCGTGCTGCACCTTTCGGTACGCAAGGAAACAAAGAAGATCTGGTGTGGATTGGAACACATGGACTATTGGGCTGCTACGTCGCCTTTTTGACCGTCTGGGGAGATTCGGCGATGCTGTTCTGGGATCGAACAGCACGAAAGGAGGTATGCAGGTTACCATGCACGTGGACCCACTTGCAAAGCGGCAGAGGACGTGCGGTGCGTGTCCCTTGTCTTTGAAGTCGGATGAGAATACTTACATGGACGACAATCCCCCAATAGGCCTAGATTATCTTCTCTGTCAAGTAATCGCAGCTGCAGCCGCAGCCGCAGCCTCACCCATCCTAACCTACGATGCTGTGCCTGATGGTGATCGTCCCGCTACCACCCTCCGCGTCCAGGTCAGCGCCCGTGCCTCATGTTGTGCACGTGTCTACATCTCCCCAGTCTGGGCTTGAGCCCTCCCCCACTTCGCATCTGGCTGCACTGGACTCGATGTTAGGCGCGTTCGCCGCCCAGTCACCTTCGAGAATTGACCACCTCGCGGCGATTCGTGCAGTCAAGGCGGCCATACAGGATATAGTAACAACAGCAGCCGCGGTTGTACAGATCACAAGCACTACCGCCCCAACCTGCGCGCGAAGGTGCCACCTCCCAACGAGTGAGTACGGGCGCGGACTGCCCGGTGACGCCCATGAACACCGATGTCGCTGGCAGCTCTGGCGGAGGGGGTGGAGGTCCTAGCGGTTGCGGTAATGGTGGAGGCCGTCCCAGGGGAGAAAGACTAGCTGGCCGCGCTGTTGGTAGTACGTGGTAGATAGGTATTAAAGATATTGAACAAAATTGGTTCGGTGTCGTATGGGGGATAAGTGCTGCCGCGGTTTGTCATTTACATTCCAACGTAGATGATGACGACAGTGATGGCAATATTCTTGTGTGTGTCTGCTTTACGCACGAGCAGACTCAGACTTGTGCCGGATTTTTGTCACAATGATGCAGGAACCGACTGCTATCCTCAATCCGACCATTTCACTCATCCACAGCACAACCCACAACCAGGGATGGTTCATCGATAACCCATAACTCTCCAATACTCAATAACCCATAGTTTTGTTGAGCAAAAACCCATACATTTTGATAGGAAAATAATAGTGATTTTGTCGGAATGCCCCAAATTGCCCTTTTCTGGACTTTGGCATTGTGCCGCTGCCATGCTTACCTGCTTGTTAGTACACTTTCTTATCTTATCTTCCTTATCTTTTATTACTTTCATATGGAGTCATACTCAATGTAGTTTAGTTTACTTATTAAGTTTTGGATGACAAACACGCTTGGATGAGTCTTGTTCCCAGACCTCTACTCGTATAACTGACTACTTTTCCTTTCAATAGCTTGCTGTTGGCCACACTCTTTATTATATGGGGAGGGGCATATGTTATGAGAGAGTCGACTGTACTATTGTAGTACAGTAGAAATTCTCATAACGTATATACAAAACTGGTTCAGGCAGAAAGCCCATACATGAGATTTATTCGTCATCATATTCCGAGCTTGTTATGAGAATTTCTACTGTAGTACACCTAACGCCGACATGACTCGGAGGCCTCCACGAGGCCTCCCCACGTCATCTTCAACTATATCGTCGTTACTCACTGGCTCCTCCCCAACATCATGATGTCCAACTACTTGGGCCTGACTCACTTGTCGACCATCATTCGCCGTCTCCCCCTCATTGAGGGACCCAACCGACGTCACGGTGACCCAAGTCGTGAGTCACAAAGATCCCTGTTCCTGCCCTGTTCACCAACCTCACAAATCAATAGAGCCCACTAGCACCCAAGCACTCTCACCTATCCGCATACTCAACAATGACGCCCTTCTCAACATATTCTATCTTTATCGACTGGACTTCCTGGACGAATACAGGAATGATGATGGTGACCTCGTGGTCGGTCAGGGCGACCAACGTTGGTGGTACAAATTGGTGCAAGTTTGCCGACTGTGGCGGTATCTCATCCATGCGTCACCGACCCTACTTGGTCTTCGTCTGGTCTGCACCTATGGTGTGCCCATAGCGGACATGCTGGCACATTCACCGTCCCTACCGCTCACGGTCGATTACCGGAAGAGAGATCATGGGATGACTGCTGAAGATGAAGAGCATGTACTGCTAGCCCTCTCGGGCTGGCATCGTGATCGTGTGCATCGTATTCGCCTTGATTTACCAGCCCCGGATTTGTGGAAGTTTATTATGGCTATGGATGAGCAATTCCCTATTCTTGAATACTTGATTATCGATCCATGGACCAACGACGATACATATCTGATACTTCCCACATCATTCCAAGCACCCCATCTACGCCACCTCGTGCTGCGGCACGCTGCCCTTCCGATGGGATCTCCCTTACTCACAACTACCAGCCTCGTGACCCTTGCGCTCAGAGATATCCCACCATCCGCCTACTTCCCCCCTGATTATTTACTCACACAACTTTCACACATGTCTCAGCTGGAGACACTCGAGATTGGTTTCCACTCTCCCCTCTCCGGCCGTGATGTCGAGAGGCAACTGTCGAATACCCCGGAGGCGATGCTTCCTAACCTTTGCGCATTTTCTTTCCGAGGCGTCAGTGTTTACCTGGAAGCCCTTCTTGCTCGGACTTACACCCCAATCCTTCGCCGGCTCGAAGTCAATTTCTTTAATCAACTCACATTCGTCGTCCCACACCTCTTGCAGCTCATGCACACATCAGAGAACCTCAGAAGCAGCAGTTTCCAGGTTACTTTCGAAAAGGACTTCGTTGGTGTAAAGACGGCCAATTATGGGAGAGGAGGCGTTCCACCCCTCTACATTCGAGTCATGTGCAGACACCTTGACTGGCAGGTAGCATCCACAGTGCAGATTCTCTCTGCCCTTCTGCCAGTACTTTCTGTTGTGCATCACCTCGATCTCCACTATGAGGGGGATCGTTTATCGTCGGAGTGGCACAATGGGGTCCACCGCACACAGTGGCGTGACCTTCTCAGACCCTTCAGCAAAGTGGAGATGCTTCAGGTGCAAAACGAACTCGTTGAGGAACTGTCTCGCTCTCTACTTTCGGAGGATGGAGAAATACCTCTGGAGCTCTTGCCAAACCTGAAGACGCTTGTTTATTCTGCGGCAGGCAATCCTCGCAATGCAATTGCCCCATTTATTGATGAACGACGGGCAGCAGGCCGCCCTGTGAGTCTCATTGAGGTAGGCCAAGGACCGAGTCGGTACTCGTGCGACTACTGTGGATCGAGCTATTCCAATTTGCGTGCCCTCAACTGTCACAAAAGGGATCTTCATCTCCCGCGGAATGTCTGCCCTTACTCAGGCTGTAATTACGAATGGAGACGCCGTACTTTATTTATGCGCCACCTCCATCGAGTGCACCCTGATTCGAAAAATCTATCTAGCGAAGTGTAAAGACGATTAGCAGTTGCTGTACTCAGTTTCCCCAAATATAAGTAGTAGTAGGTGAGCTATGTCTAGAACGGGCGAACCCGTGTATCGTCCGCGAAGTGGGTGTGGGATAAATCGCAACGGAGAGTAATCATGTCTAGCAAGCACAAACGCAACTGAATACACTCTAGGATATTAATCCATTAAACGTCCTCAGATTCTTAAGTAACATCAAGTAATTGATTTCGAGTGGTGTGGCAGTGTATGCAAACAGTAACACCCACAGCAGCCTCACCGCAGGCCCTGCTTGTCTGAGTCTGAGAACGACTCGAGACGTAGATCGACGTACGTCCGACGACCGACGGAGACTGCGCGAGCTGCTGCTTACACCGGAAAAACCCTGCATGCGGCCGGCGGTGACAGTGAGAGAACGTCCTCATGAGTGTTTCCATGAATCGCCGCACTTATTCGCGCCAGTCTGGAGGATGAGGGGAGGGGCGCTGCCGAGGTGTGGCTCCGAGCCAGGTAATACTAGTACTAATACTAGTAGTAATAGAAGCAGCCTGAGCGCGCGAGGATCGTCACGGACCTCAGGCTGCCCGCGGCCGCCGACGGTGAGCTCCGACTCGGACTCGGATTACAGCACCAAAATGAAGAGAAAGAAAGAAAGAAACCGAAGACGGAACGCGGATGTAAAGGCCTCGCTGGACGATCCATAAGGCCTTATGCCTGCACATGCACAGGCTGGAACTACGAAGAAGACGGGGGACTACATCGGACGCTGCTTGTCCCGTTCGCCATTCTTCTTTTGCCGGTTTTCCCCTGTTTGATTATGAATTGTGGAGCTCGGTCGCCTCGGTGTGGCGTTTGTGAAGGAAGATCTGGAAGGTAGTGTGACTATGCTATGTGTGGCTAATTGTCCTGTTATCCTTCAGGGTTGGGACATTCACTGCCAGTGGCACAGCTGATCGGACTGTGCTACAGCACCATGGTCCCGGCTTATTCTCCGTGCCGGTGCCGCTGTATTGTACGTGATGACCTGCCTTCGGGTCGGTAGGGCACCAATTTCGAAGGACTGTGAGATTCCCCATCGACGGGCACGGCGCGAACAATCGTGTGAGCTGGTTGTTATGGTAGCATCAACTTTCGACATACACCATCACGCGAACGGCGAGTGCATCACAATTCGGAACAGGCAACCAGAGTACAGAGAGCTGAAAGAATAAGGCAGGTATAGTCCCAAAGTTCTTTACACACATTCACATCCTTGATCCTCAAGGCCCCTCTCGACGCGTCGTGTCGTCCGCAGCCTCGCCCTCATCAAACTTGTAGAAAGGAAAATCGAGCAAAACTGTGCGCTTGACCGCCTTCGGAAGCGGACGATATAGCGCAGGTGGGAGCGGGATCAATATGGACGTCTCGTCGAGATACGCGCGGTATGCTGCCCAGGCATTCGCATCGCCAGAGAGGTACACGCGGCGCGCCTGGGGCTTCTCTGCCGTGGGTATGCCTGAGAAGAAAAGAAGCACGCTACGTGCGCCAGGTGGTGAGCTATACCGAGGTGGATCGGTACCAAGACAGACGCACAGCATCGTGACAAGTGGGGAGACGACTGTGCCGTACTGCGCCGCCTTTGCGCCACCGGGAAGCGTGCCATTTGTGCTTGGGGAAATCGTCAGGGTCCAAATGCCCCACCAGCACAGAATCCTAGCAAAGTCATGGTCGCGTCAGCCTTGCAGAGCCAGCGTTCACGAGCGCTCGAAATGAAACATACTCTCCAAAGTAAGGAGGATGGCGCGACCACTTCCACAAGCCGACCTTTTATATCATCCATATCAAAAAAAAGAGTCAACCAATGTGAGGGTCGACGGAAGCCGAAAGAGACGATGTCTCGCGCACCGTAAACGGCTTGTGCGTCGATGGATTGTTCAGTTTGTAGTGCAGCTGAACGAGTGCCACCTTGAGCTTTCACAGGTGTAAGTAAGGAAGCACACAGACGACGCGCCTTTTGCGCATCGGACACAGTCTCGATAATGAATCCGACGGCCCAGATCACGATGCCGACGATGTCGCGCGCGGTGCCGAATGCGGGGTTAGACCCGAAGGGCGCAGGGCCGGACACCCCAGGTGAATTGAGCACGACGACGGGCAAAGATACCGTCCAGACCTACCCGCCCAACGTCAGCGCCTCCCGTCGCCCCGCTACGCGAGGGGTTCTACACCGGCAGCGTGGCACGCACCCATAGAATTTGCGCTGCAAAGCAACAACGAACGTTGCATGAGAATTCCGACTAGCATGGATGATTTGTGCGCGCAGACATACTAATCCAGAAACCTGTCGCCCGTCACCGCGCCATGGATTTGATTGGCATGAAGAATGGTAGGAGTAGATAGTGCGCGTGACACGTACCGAGGAATTTGAAAAAGTGCGCACGTATCGTATCAAAGCGCGCGTCGCTTCCCACTTTGAGCACGCGAAACAGTAGAAACCCTGGGGGCCCCGCCCGGCACGTATCAGAATACTATAAGCGTGGCATTTTCCACGCGGTTCGAGAGATGATAGTCCACACACGCACCGGCGATGCGAGCGGCCCAGACCATCACGAGCACGCTAGCGACGATACTTCGCGCATGGTAGGTGTTGCCAAGGAGGAGGGTGAGCAGTGCTGTCGGCACCAACAACCAAAAAAAATACATAGTCAACGCATTTTGTCGCCCTAGGCCAAAGTAGACAGCACCTAGCGCGAAAAAGTTGGATCCTGTTCGGTGTCAGCACCGTAATGCGTCCCACTGTCTCAGGAGATAATAGACGGACCTCCTGTGAAATCTGTGATTTTATCAAACTATGATGTTCTTTACTAGCCGGAACTAAGGAGCTGAGCGGCCAATCTCTGACCTGAAATGACCAGGCTATGAAAAAGCCAGTGAGTTGCCAAGCGATGGTGATAAGAGCGGTAATAGCCAAGTAATATCGGTCGAGCACATGCACGGGGGGCATCTCTGCGTCAACTTATACTTAGACTGTCACGGTCATGGCTATGGTTATATACATACCCGG
>QLOS01011623.1:0-18127 GCA_003313725.1 Russula sp. MG48
CAACTTCGGTCTCTAGTGGCCGGGTCCAACGACGGTCCTCTCGATATGGCTTGGTGGATATTCAGTGTAGGGATGGGTCGCCATGACTCGGCTATAGAGAATTGAATCACCATGAGGCCTAAACTTGAACATGTACAGTACCCAGCTGCAGAACCCCGAGAATGGCGGCGACCGTCCACATAAGTTATTAGTTACCCATCTGACGTCTTCCATGAGTGCGACGAATGAGCTATTTCTCTGCCAGACCTAGGGCGTGACACGGGTGACCCACGGGTGAGATTTCTCTCACCCGCAACCCCACCCGAACGGTTTCGGGTGCGGTTAACCTGCGAAAATTTCGAGTGCGTCCGGGAACAAGTTTGCCGCACGCAGCATCAGCCGAAAAAAATAATCACAACCGCAAAATTCCGCGCGCAGCAAAGTGAGACCGTTCGAGAGCACCCTTCCTCGGTTGCGATTGTGATTTGAGATTGAGATTGTCCTGCCAAAAAAAAAAACAGGTCCGAGTCTGGACCTGTTTTTACTATCACGTGTTGTGACTTTCAAAATACCAGAGGGTTTCAAAACGCAGTTTTTGAAAAGATCGCCGCAACAAATTAGTTGATCTTTGCTTGGATATATCGCCCGTATAATATCCAACCATAGACCACAAGAACGATTGAGCAGTTTCCTTGTGGTTGCCTTGCGATCTTGCTGATATTACAGTGGAAAACATAAAGCTGTCCAGGGTTTGAGCATCTCTCAATGCAGTGGCGTAAAACTTTCAGGGTATAATCTAAATATATCATATGAGATTTTAGATAAGAGTGCGTTCGGGAACAACTTGAAGTTTGCCGCACGCGGCATCAGCCAGAGAAAAGAAACACAACCGCAAAATTCCGCGCGCAGCAAAGTGACCGTTCGAGAGCACCCTTTCTCGGTTGCGATTGTGATTTGAGAATGAGATTGCCCTGCCAAAAAAAATAACAGGTCTGGACCTGTTTTTATTTTTGAAATCGCAACCGCATGCGTTACTCAGGCTGTGACACTACTAGTATCCTCAGGTGGGCAGGCCGCCCGCCCGCTCACCCTTACTGCTTCAACTTGAAGTTGTCTTGCCCGCATCCTCACCAGGGCTCAACTTTGGGTGTGCGCAGCGCAGCTTGCACATACCGTCTTCAATGCGTCCAAGGACACGCCGAATGGCCCCGCGCACGCTCTTGGCTTGTAGAGTCTGCGCAAGGAGGATGGGGAGGATGATGAACTGGAGGCAGCGATGGCAAGCACTCCCCATGAGGCATAGGCTGTGGCTGCTGCAACATTGATCATGTGGCACTTGCGATGCGGCACGTAAAGTGTCGGTGTTGGTAGGAAACACGCCACATTGGGCTCCAGGTCGGAGTGGGGCTCGGATGTAGGCGGAGGGTTCACCAGTGCATCACCAAATCCCGGAATTTCTGGGCCGGTCTGGCGAGTCTGAGGCTGGTCTGAGTGTCTGAGCTCCGTCTGACTTGGTATGCCTGTGTCTGACTGGTCTGAGTCAAGCAAAAATTCGAAACGTGTTTTCACAGTAACTTACATGTAGTCAAATGCCTTCTTAACATTGTTCTATGCTACTACTAGCTAGTGACTCGGCCCCAGGGGGGCATCGTACCGTGGCATACTCGTGGTCCTCCACCACCCACCGCTTGATACTTCTCGCACCATTTTCAATGCCAACCCTGTCTTGTGTGATAATCTGTGCTTTGAAGGCTTATTCAACCGGACAAGACACCTGTACCTCTAAGTATTACTAACAACTTAGCTGGTGATCCGGGTTAGACATGATCCTGCACAAGAGTACTCTGATTGCGTCTGCACATACGTGACACGATTGAGAGAAAAGGAGGCGGTTTCTAAGCTAGTAGTGGCGGTCCGTAACGCGCCATCACGATGTTGATTGATATTCGGTCCGAGTCTTCCATTCAAGTTCGACTGAGCTATTGCACCGTTACGCCCCTGACAAATACTGGCTTCTAGACTTTGAAGGGTCTCAGGGTCGTGCTGCACCCTGCAAATACCCCTCGGGCCGCCGACTCAGAGTCGGGCGTTGGGAACTTGAAATCGATCTCAGATTATTTTTGCTTCGCCGCTGGTTCTCCGGGTGTACTGCGACAAAGTCTATGACCGAGCTAGTGCATGATGGACAAGAGAGTGTACCCGGATAAATCACTTACGTTGACAAACTCTAGAGCCTACCCAGACCATGATAGCCTCGTCAATAGGGATCGCAGCTTTGCTGTTGTCTATTAGTGACGGTAGCTCCAGCCCAGTTGCGTCGTCCACACCATGTTAAGGTATTGGACTAGTTTACACACTTGAATGGATAGGCGGTAGACCTAGACGCATCAACCCTGCGAAGCCATTTGTCCATGATGCTTCACATTTCCCACACACGGCTGTACCTCTTCTACTAGGCCTTTCCCCACCAATTCTCTGATGATGATTGAGTACTTCCCCTAGCGAAGGCCCCATTCTTAGGTCCGAGCTCAGTACTGTAATTTGCATCTTCCCAAAACTCGAGTGCCGTCTGGAGGGCACCAAGCGAAATACAAGATTGCCCATCCCTGCCATCCGGAGGCCAAGCGCTCAGCTGGGACCACACTTCACTTCATCGCGAATCCATCTTCTGTTCCGACCCCTGGTGCGTGCAACTCGAGATGGGGGTCCACGATAGCGACCTCCCTCCTCCTTGCTTGCAATAACGGGGAAGACGGCCAACAATCACGGCGACAGTGGCCCGAGGCATCATGACCACCCACGAGGTTCATCGGGCTTCTTCAAATCGACAAGCAATTTTTTGTTCGCGTACAAATGAGATAACCCCTTCAAGAGGTGATTCTACCCCCGCCGAATGAAGGTGTGGTGCTTTGATTTCGAATTTGTATTTCGCAGCAGGTACAACTCGACATAGAGGCGGACACGTGATGACTACGTACCCCAGCGATAGGGAGTTCAGTTGGCGTGGGTCGTGTAATATGTAATCGACCCGTATCTAAAGTGTGTGTTCGTCATTGTCCCTGTCCCAGTGGTGCATGCACATGTTGCACGAGTCACGAATCAAATGCGCACGAGTCAGCCCATCGTCCCCGTCGCCATCTGTAGGGCCTGTGTTCTATAGTTTCGAGAAATGCCCACACAGGTGGCGAACCTTGAAAGGTTGTCCCGCTGCTTTGAAGCCGGACAATCGGCGCCGTCACCCTTCGTCCCCGATGTGCTTGGTTGTGATGGCTTCAAGTTGTAACATCTAGCGGGATATTTCTTAGCATATCTCCTAGCCTCAGAGAAATCTCCTATCCATCCGTTTCATCGAGGGGTGAGGCCGTGTGGTAGGAAAATGAACCTGAATGCCTGGTAACGCTCAAATAAACCTTTTGCGAAGTCGAACCTATTAGATATGTATCATATACACAATACCCGTCGTCTCGAGAGTAAGATGGGCATGATAATGAGCTAGCCAGAGCAGTCATTGATCATGAGTGGCGCGTTGCCGAACTGATTGCCAAACTGAACAAGAGGAGGAAGTTTACACAGCGAACGATCCTACACACACATCGGCGATGTTGTACATTTGACGTGCGTCTCACACCAGTTCCGGTTGTTGAGCTAATGAAGATGGCATCCTATATAAGGCGGCTCAATCGTCGATGACGCCACCACGACGTGGTATAAGCGTAATCACGGACGAACAGCATCCTTGCTCGATATGCAACGCGGCGTCATGTCATACGGATCATCTCCTTCCGAGAACGGCCAAGATGGGAGGTAACACGTCTCCTGTCCGCCGCAGAACAGTCGGTCAGTCTGTCGAGGGAATCGAGAGAGTATGAAGCGACGTACACCAGGACCACACGCAGGTTTGCACTCGACCCACACAGACCAGTCAAGCCAGCCCATCAGCTCGCTCACGTGCCTCCGTCCAACCTCGATCGCCTGCTTCGCCGCCGCCTCGTCCGCCGCCTCGACGTCAAAGAATTCCATCCACCGAGCATCAACCGCCGGCATATCTCACGGAGCGTGTTCTCGACTGCAGCGTGGATCCGCACCTCCTGCGGCGTGAGCATGCCCAGCGGGATGCGCGACGTCTGCGTCGTCGCGCAGCGGCGCACAACCGGCGCGGCCCAGCTCGTGTTGGCAGATGCGGGCAGCCGTTCTGGGACGTCCGCGGTCGTGATATATGGCACGAGCATGGTGAGCACCTGAACGCGCGCATGGGCCGCTTGTTCTGCCGCATTTGCGAACCTCGCGTTTGGCGAGAGCAGGAACTGCAGATAGTCGAGGCGCTCTGCGTAGCGCTCCGTTACGACTCGTGTGATGCTTCGCCAGTCAACGCCACTCTCGCCGCCTTGCTTGCGCGTCAGCACCGTTCGCAACTCCGAGAGCACGCGCTCCTTGTCTGTCGTGGAGATCCCTTGTAAGCGGTGGTGCAATCTATCCTTTCCTTGGCGCGCCTCGACGAGACTTGACAAGGTTGGGTCGTAGAAAGTGACGAGACCGGTGAGGTCAAGGTGAACGCGTGTCTCCCCGGGGGCAAGATTGTGCCAACTTCCTGCAAGGATGGCCTCGAATATACCGGCGCTGTCTTCTAGAAGCGAACCGCGCCAGTTCGGTGGCGGCCCAGTCGGCGGTGGAAATGGCGGGAACTTCGGTAACGGGAGCGGCGGGAGTCCCGGATTGTCACCCGGATGGCCCTTCGGGGGACGTCTGCTGGGTCCTGTATCGTTTTTCGGCAACATGTTGAGGAGCGTGATGATCTCTAAACCATCTGTCATATCACAGATCATCACTTCGCTGTGGTAGTACGATTAGACCCCAACGGTGGCGGAGCAGTAAACGACAGTGGGGACGCACAAATGGAACTCCATTCGGACGAACCCGTCTAGACCAAATGGCCGTCCCCAGTCGCACAAAGTTTTGATGCGCTCCCGCTCTAAATGGAGCTTGTCTTGCCGGAGTTCGCCCCAGGTGACGATGTCCTGAGTGTGTCTAGAGATCCACCAGGCATTTTTGCTGCGCTTGAGCCATCGAAGTATACGAGACGGAGGTCGCGTTTGGTCTGTAGTGAGATCACATAGCATGGATCATGGCAGAACAGGTAGGAATGCTCAAAGTCGAAAGCAAGCCAATCAGGCACATCTGGGACTTGATTGTCAGTGCGTCCATGGTATGGGTATGGTTGCGGGCACCATATTGTGACCTGGCAGTGAAAATGGAGGATGGGGGAGTTAGTATGTGCCTATCATGGGATCGGGGAAGCTCCGGCACACCATTTCTACGAAGGGTATTCGGCCACCTACAGTATGTAGCAGCCCACTTACGCTGTTGAATATGAGGTGGTGGGTGGAATTCGGGTTCGGAGGTAATTCCCACTTTAGAAATAATTGATCCGACAAGCCCTGTGGTCGGAAAGTAGCCTGAAGCAGTCTGTCACCAGCAGTATAAGATGGAAGCGCAAAAGTTGTTGTTGCTAGGAGGCACAGAAATATATGACGCAGCTGCCACTTCATGGTGACAATTGTATGGCAGTGAGAAATGGAGATGGGAACTGGAGGAACAATTCGATTGGAAGATCGCGCCCATTCCGTTAAGAGGATGGGGCGGGGGCACGGCGTGATCCGCGGGGTGGGATAGTGCGGGAAAGCTCAATTACATGCGCACAGAGGCACATAAACAAGGCCTTTTGTGATCAGCAGATTAGGCCAGTGCGCTGTATCACTGACGTTACGTTACGGGAAATGAAAAGAACCTTGGACGCGTGCATGGTGACGCTTACAGTAATAGTAATTCAGCAGATTGCGTGCACAGAAGGTCACCCATCATAGAACAGTCGGGGATTATTCCGAATCCAGAAACTGTAATAATACACTGCGGATCCTATTGAGGATGGAGGCATTGTCCGTCACGAAGAGCTGGTTACTGGTAGGTAACGGACAGATGTGGAAAAGGAAAAATTCTGTGGAAATGAGTGAGTCGAGTGGTCGGTCCCGGGCCTGGGCGAACGAAATGGGAGACGCAACGATCGAGATTGCGGGACTAGAAACGACCCACCGTCGGAAACTTCCTGAACCATTTTTGGGCCATGATAAGGTTAAGTTTCTCACAACCATTAAAATGGCATTATTTTGCATCCCCACATCGGCGCAAAATCACGCTACATTGGATGAGTTTGCTTTGCCGCTACCTTACATCCATTCCAAGCCCGACATTTTTCGGACATGTCAATAAAGCAGACAGTTGAGCAACGCGCTTCAATGGAGCTTCGCGCGTCGCGCAAGTGACAGACGAGGAAGAGAAGACGGCGCTTGGATAGCCATGGAACACGAGAAGGCGGCAGGTACTGTAGTACAGTATAGCACTACTGTAGAATACATTTTGTCATTCCTAGGAATTACCTAGATCTAGATTAGACATCTACGGTAGCACGACTAGATACTCCGGATTTCTGCCTGGCGTGACGAGGATGCCTAGCGCGAGTGACACACGAAATTTTGCGATCGTATTTTTTTTCATTCAGACAACTCGTTGCCGAACTTACTCTTATTAGTGAATTGGGTACCGCCGGGTACGGTGGCATTCGGCGCAACATTATTGGTGCCGTCACGATCAACTGTTGGGGTGTAGCCATATGACGTACAAATAGGGGCTCTTGATTACTGTGTGGATGTAGGCTTGAAGACAGAAATACAATGCGAGGAAACAAGTGTGTCTGTCGCCCAAACACTGGCATGTCAGGTCGCAGGGCCCATAACATGCAAGCAGAGGATCTGTTCGAGAGTGCACTGAGGGCACGGGCGGGCGTGTGAGGTGGTGTTTAACAACTGAATTACAATAACCCCTATCTACCGTCTATGTGGATTGGCGCAGGCAGCCGATTGTGACTGGTCGAGGCAAGTGATAGTGATAATGATGGTGATGGTGATAGTGAGATATGACCGTCTCGAGTCCATTCCCGACTTCGACTTTGGGGCCAAAGGCCTTTAGGGCACCTTAGAATTTCAAATACCCTTCCACTATCTCCATCTGCATAATAGGAGATGTTTAGAACAGTTCTAAACGCGCGTTTGGTTTATAGATGCCGCGTCACCGCATGTCCGACTCGGACCCATAGCTCAGCTTTTTGTGGGGATCATGGTGCAAGAGTCAACGCAAGAGCGCACTGATGGAGCCCCGTTATTACTCATCTGGTGTCGTACTGTATATATACTCCATAGCCTTGCGTCTCTCATTTAACAATTCTCCTCAACTGTCATGAATCCCCAAGGCGAGAGCAGGTGTCTCCTTGCAGATGGATACATAGCCTGGTCTTTCCAAATTCGACCAGCAACGCAATATTTCTGCAGCGTGCTCGGGACCAACGCTGTCCCTCCCCTGAAGGCCCTGTCCTTCCCAGGGAGAGAGGGCGTATTCTTGGCCGTCGACTACGCTGCTGCGCTCAAAATTCCACCGCACGTCTCCGACGAAAATGGCCGACATTTTTGGGTGCTTGACCACAAAATCTCCTCAGAGGGTCCCGTGGTACCCCAAATGATGCCGACTCCGCTGACAGTTTCGGATGTCAGAGGACGTGCCAACGTGTCAGACTTGCAGTTTCCCATCTTCTTCGAAAATGTGGACGGGAAACTAGGCATTCCTCTTGAAGCAGCTGCAGCTGGTCAATGTGGGACCCTCCGCAACGCACAGGAATATGCGCGGCTTGGTGCTTGGTCGACAACTCATATCTGCATTGCGGTTAGTGCATTTTGTGGACAGCCGATGCTGCAAAAGATTGTGAGGCTGAACTAGATAATTAATAAAGTGGCCAGGGTACGAATGGTTTGCGCGGCTCGTTCGCGTCCGTGACGACACTCCTGCACATCGTGATGACCGTATAACGGTTGCCGCCTTCGCGCACCGTGTCGGAGAATCAGTGAATTCCTTTCTCGGGGTCAGGCCTTTCATGCCCCCTACGAAGAGTTCATGTACTGAGATTTGTTTTTCCCCTCTCCCAATTTTATACAGGAGTGCAAACCAGATCCCGGATGTACCTCTTCGGACGGCCAACTGTGGCGAATTGGAGACGGAGGTGCGAAGCGCAGCAACATCATGATCATTGGCGCCGTCAATCCCTCCGCAGGAAGTTGGATGCCAATTTTGCAATTCGTTCGCCACCCGTCGGCCGAATATGACGCGGATGTCAAGAATCGAAGGATCGACTGGGAGGCTATCACCAACCTCACATTATGAGGCCTACATAGGACTGACACGAAGTGTAGACGGATTCACAAATTTATTTGGTAGACTCTTTCTTACCTTCATTCTATAACGATTAGGGACAGTGTATCTCGACCTTCAGGTTGCCGTCACCTACAACCGCTCTAGAATGTTCTATTCGATTTCGACTTTCCGCGAGCATGGCTATTGATAAGGGACCCTGGAACACAACCGATTCTGCGTGTGCACGTGGAAGCCAGAGGGCTTCAAGTTGGAATGCGTCCGTCCCTGGATTGGTGCAGCCACGGTTACATAGAGTAATTCGTCGCTCGTCGGGGTCTATTACCGAGATGTTCGACGAGTCCTCTCCGAGTTGCGATGAGCGTTATCGTTATCACGAGAGACCATAATGGCGACTTAGTCAATCGTCCATTCTTGCTCCCTTCAGCCCCTTCATTCTATGTCGAGGGGCACATGATGGATCGACTTCCGATTTCTGAAGGGAGAATAGGAGTTGCATTGTTGTGATTTATCACAACTACGTAAAATATGCGCCATCATCATGATTGTGTTTTTCTTCGTTTTTCTATCATGATGGGAGGTGTCCAGAAGCGTTTAGGACCATGTGGACCGTCCTAAACGCATCAAAAGGCAGTTGGTTTTACAGATGCAGGACCTGAGAACACGATCGAGAGAAAAGGAGGCGCTTTCTACTGGCGGTCCATAACGCGCCATCGGGAACTGTGATATGTACCGGCTTCCAAATAATTTTGAAAGGTCCCAGGGTCTTGCTGCGGGACCCGGAAACACCCCTCGGGCGTTGGGAGATCGATCTCAGGCCTATTTTGGGTTGCTGCTTTTGGGTTGCTGCTAGTTCTCCGGGTGCACTACGGTGACAAAATCTATGACCGAGCTAGTGCATGACAAGAGAGTTTACAAGAATGAATCACTTACGTTGACAAACTCTAGAGCCGACCCAGACCACGATAGGGATCGCAGTACAGATTGGACGTCTACACCTAAAGGCTTCGCTACTGTGACGGTAGCTTCAGCCCAGTTGCGTCGTCCGTACTATGTTAAAGTATTGGACACATGTGGATGGGTGGTAGATCTAGATGCACCAACCTGCGAATGCACTTCACATTTCCCACGCTCGGCCGTACCTCTTCTAGGCCGTTCCCACACCAATTATCTGATAATAATTGAATACTTCCCTTAGCGAAGGCCGCATTCTTGGGTCCGAGCTCCGACTCAATCATCGATGTCGTTTTTTTGGTGAGCACAACCAAGGTTTCAGTCAATGTCAGTAAGGGAGTTTGGAATCGGAACTGATACGCTACTGTAACGCGCATATCACGGACGAACAGCATCCTTGCTCGATATGCAACGCGGCGTCATGTCATACGGATCATCTCCTTCCAAGAACGGCCAAGATGGGAGGTAACACGTCTCCTGTCCGCCGCAGAACAGTCGGTCAGTCTGTCGAGGGAATCGAGAGAGTATGAAGCGACGTACACCAGGACTACACGCAGGTTTGCACTCGACCCACACAGACCAGTCGAGCCAACCCATCAGCTCGCTTACGTGCCTCCGTCCAACCTCGATCGCCCTCTTCGCCGCCGCCTCGTCCGCCGCCTCGACGTCAAAGAATTCCATCCACACGAGCATCAACCGCCGGCATATCTCACGGAGCGTGTTCTCGACTGCAGCGTAGATCCGCGCCTCCTGCGGCGTGAGCATGCCCAGCGGGATGCGCGACGTCTGCGTCGTCGCGCAGCGACGCACAACCGGCGCGGCCCAGCTCGTGTTGGCAGATGCGGGCAGCCGTTCTGGGACGTCCGCCGTCGTGATGTATGGTACGAGCATGGTGAGCACCTGAACGCGCGCATTGGCCGCTTGTTCTACCGCATTTGCGATCTTCGCGTTTGGCGAGAGCAGGAACTGCAGATAGTCGAGGCGCTCTGCGTAGCGCTCCGTTACGACCCGTGTGATGCTTCGCCAGTCAACGCCACTCTCGCCGCCTTGCTTACGCGTCAGCACCGTTCGCAGCTCCGAAAGCGCGCGCTCCTTGTCTGTCGTGGAGATCCCTTTCAAGCGGTGGTGCAATCTATCCTTTCCTTGGCGCGCCTCGACGAGACTTGACAGGGTTGGGTCGTAGAAAGTGACGAGACCGGTGAGATCGAGGTGAACGCGTGTCTCCCCAGGCGCACGATCGTGCCAACTTCCTGCACGGTAGGCCTCGAACATACCAGTGCTTTTGCCGGGGAGCGAACCGCGCCAGTTCGGTGGCGGCCCACTCCACGGTGGAAACGGCGGGAACGATGGCATCGGGGGCGGCGGATTGTCACCCGGATGATCCTTCGGGGGATGTCTGCTGGGCCCTGTATCGTTTTTCGGTAACAGATCGAGGAACGAGATGACCTCTAAACCATCCGTCATATCACAGATCATCACTTCACTGTGATAGTACGATTAGACTCCAACGGCAGCGGAGCACTGGCAGTAAACGACAGCGGAGACGCACAAATGAAATTCCATTCGAACGAACCCGTCTAGACCAAATGGCCGTCCCCAGTCGCACAAAGTTTTGATGCGCTCCCGCTCTAAATAGAGCTTGTCTGGGCGGAGTTCGCCCCAGGCGACAAGGTCTTGAGTGTCCAGAGGTCCGTCGTGCATTTTTGCTGCGCTTGAGCCATCGAAGTATACGAGACGGAGGTCGCGTTTGGTTTGTAGTGAAATCACATAGCATGGGCCACGGCAGAACAGGTAAGAATGCTCAAAGTCGAAAGCAAGCCAATCAGGCACATCTGGGACCTGATTGTCGGTGCGTCCATGGTATAAAATTGTCCCTGTTGGTATGGTTGCGGGCACCATATTGTGTCCTGGCCGTGGAAGGAGAGGGTGGGGGAGTTAGCATGTGCCTATGATGGGATCGGGGAAGATCCAGCACACCATTTCTACGACGGGTATTCGGCCACCTTTGTAACAGCCCACTTACGCTGTTGAATATGAGGTGGTGGGTAGAATTCGGGTTCGGAGGTAATTCCCACTCTAAAAATGATTGATCCGACAAGCCCTGTGTTTGGAAAGTAGCTTGAAACAGTCTGTCACCGGCAGTATAAAATGGAAGCGCAAAAGTTGTTGTTGCTAGTAGGAGGCACAGAAATATATGACGCAGCTGCCACTTCATGGTGACAGCTGTATGGCAGTGAGAAATGGAGAAGGGAACTGGAGGAACAAATTGATTGGAAGACCGCACCCGTTCCGTTAAGAGGATGGGGCGGGGGCACGGCGTGATCCGTTGGTGGGATAGTGTGGGAAAGCTCGATGACATGCGCACCGTGATGGAGGCACGTATATAAGACTTTTTGTCATCAACAGATTAGGCCGTGCGCTGTACCACCGACGTTACGTTACGGGAAATGAAAAGAACGCTGGGTGGCATGATTCAGCAGATTGCGTGCACAGAAAGTCACCCATCATAGAACAGTCGGGGGTTATTCCGAATCCAGAGGCTGTAATAATACACTGCGGATCCTATTGAGAATGGGGACCAATGGAGGCCTTTGTCTGTCTGTCTGTCACGAGGAGCTGGCTGCTGTTGGCCGACTCCGACTGGTGGGTAACTGACAAACGCGGTGTGATGTGGAAAACTTGAAGGTAACTGACGCAACGATCGAGGTTGCGGGGAAACGACACACTGCTGGAAACCTCCAGCATTGTAAGTCATGATAAGGTAAGTTTCTCACAGCCATCAACATGACATTAGGGGAGATCACAATAAAGTTTTTGAGGTCGTTTTCCAGTCAGGCGTTTTGGCTTTCGTTTCTAAAGTCCCGTTTTGAGTCCGAGTCCCCGAAAACGGATTCAACTTTGATAGCGTTTAACAAACTGTTTTCGAACGGCACGACGGCATATGCTGCGGACTTTGAAACATGTCCTTACTGAGTTTGATTGCGATCACGCGGTGGCCTTCAGATTTCTTCCCATCTGTCGGAACAGACCCTACACGACACTCCACATCACGTTGTCTTCGATCAAGGTGAGCAGCTTGTTGGTGAGATGGTGTGTGTCCTCCTGCGCCCACCTATAATAAATATATTGGTGTAATCCCGATGTTAGGAATAGCAATCTAATGTTAACAATCCGTTAAGGGGAAATAGATAAGATTAGATAATGACACTACCATTAGGAACGTAAGATCACCGTCGCCTTGACCTCCCATCTATCCCGCGTGTGCCCACGATAATCTCAAGACTATTCAATAGATTTACATACGCGACTATTACGGCAGCTTCTTTCCTTTTTCCAATGATCCTCGCCAGGGTTTTTGTTTTCTTGATCTGGGTTGGCGGCCTTGTGAGTGCCCTTGGATTTCTGAGTCTTTTGGCCTGGTCAGAACGAAGAATAAGAAGCCGAGATTTAGCAAGTTCCGTGTCAGTAGGTTGGGAAGAGGCAGTCTTTACCATGGGTAAAGAAAAGGTAAAGTGCATGAAAAGCATTGGACGCATCACGTGTTTGACCAGTAATTATAAGGACATGTTTCAAAGTCCGCAGCATATACCGCCGTCGTGTTCGAAAACAAATTTTAAAACACTATACAGTCAATGCTATCAAAGTTGAATCCATTTCGAGAACTCGGACTCAAATTGAGACTCAAACGAAAGCTAAAACGGCCTGATAACTGTGATCTCCCCGATTAGGATTAGGTTGGGAAGAGGCACGTAGCTTTCGGCCGCCTTCATTGACAACAATTTGCTTGGATGCTGTACCTGTCCCATGTTGCGTACTGGGACGATAGGCCCATCGCCGACACGTGGACAACTTCAAGTGCGTCATCGATGGGCCTGTCTTTAACCTGCGATAATCATCGTTGGAGGAACATCATGAAGAGACGGTGGTGGCTGTCCGACCAGTAGGTCTCCCTGGCGTACCCGGGGCTTCTGTATCTACGGGCCACACATCTACATCTTTCTATAAGATTACTGTGATGCGTCGTAATCCCGTTCGGTACAATACATCCTCGGCTATAATCTCTGTCACTGACGTCATCGCATTCCAGAGAAGACGCTTGTTGGTTGGTGTCTTCGTCGTGTGCACAACATACCCAGACTATGGACCCTCCTTTGGGACAAGCGACGTGCTTAGGTAGCAAGAGTAATAACACACCCTAATGCGCCGAAGCGTACCACGTGTATCAATCAATAGTGCCTTTGCACACGCCCTGGTGTCAAGACAGCGTGGGACTCGGGTTCTACCCCTACTATCGATGACAAAACGCCACTATATGAATCTTGTCTCCAGTTATTTTTAGGGTTGGAGTGAGCAAATTTCAACGCGTGCGCTCGGTCCGAGGTAGTAGATCAAGGCGGGTAACCAGTAACCCATCTCCTCTCCGACTGTTTAGTGTAAGGAGAGTCGGCGTGCCGGGCGCCTCCACACGGTAAATGGTGCTAACCTATTAGTTTTTGGCTCTTGGCTTACCTTTTCTGCCTGTCAAGGGCAATCATCAAGTGCCTGTCGTCGAAAAACTAAGGCGCCTTTGACACCAATCACCGTCATGGTCATGGTCTCCTGTCCAGCCTGAGAGCCCGCCCTTTCCGTTTCAACGAGCCTTTCACGCTGCTCTAAATTTTCAGGTTATAACGTTCTTTCAACATCTCGCTATTTCCATCTGCAAAACAGGAGGGGTTTAGAGCGGTTCTACATGTTTGTGGTTTACAGATATCCCACGTCATAGCTCACCCTTCTTAAATGAACGAAATATTTTATCAGGGAAATGCGGTGAGTTAACGCAAGAGCGCGCTGATGGAGCTCCGCCATTACTCCATCTGGTGTCGTACTGTATATATACTCCATAGTCTTGCTTCTCTCGTTTAACAAATTCCCACATCTGTCATGAATCCCCAGGGCGAGAGCAGGTGTCTCCTTGCAGATGGATACATAGCCTGGTCTTTCAAAATTGGACCAGCAACGCAATATTTTTGCAACGTGCTCGGGACCAACGCTGTCCCTCCCCTGAAGGCCCTGTCCTTCCCAGGGAGAGAGGGCGTATTCTTGGCCGTCGACCACGCTCCTGCGCCCAAAGTCCCACCGCACGTCTCCGACGAATATGACCAACATTTTTGGGTGCTTGACCGTAAAATCTCCTCAGGGGGCCCCGTGGTACCCCAGATGATGCCGGCCCCGCTGACAGTTTCGGACGTCAGAGGGCGCACCGACTCGTCAGACTTGCAGTTTCCCATCTTCTTTGAAAATGTGGACGGGAAATTAGGTATTCCCCTTGAAGCAGCTGCAGCTGGTCGATGTGGGACCCTCCGCAACGCACAGGAATATGCGCAGCTCGGTGCTTGGTCGACAACTCATATCTGCATCGCGGTTAGTGCATTTTGTGGACAGCCGATGTAGTGAGGCTGAACTAGATGATTGATAAAGTGGCCAGGGTACGAATGGTTTGCGCGTCCCGTTCGCGTTCGCGACGACACTCCTGCACATCGTGATGACCGTATAACGATTGCCACCTTCGTGCACCGTGTCGGAGAATCAGTGGGTTCCTTTCTCACGGTTAGGCCTTTCACGCCCGCTGCGAAGAGTTCATGTACTGAGATTTATTTTCCCCTCTCCCAACTTTATACAGGAGTGCAGACCGGATCCCGGATATACCTCTTCGGACGGCCAGCTGTGGCGGATTGGAGACGGAGGTGTTCAGCTCAGCAACATCATGATCATTGGCGTCGTCAATCCCTCCGCAGGAAGTTGGATGCCAATTCTGCAATTTATTCGCCACCCGTCGGCCGAATATGATACCACCGAGGATGTCGAGGATCGAAGGATCGACTGGGAGGCTATCATCGGCCTCACATTATGAGGCTCACATTGGATTGACACGAAGAGTCGACGGATTCGCAAATTTATTTGATAGACTCTTCCTTGCCTTCTATTCCGATAAGTTTCGACTTTCTGCGAACATGGTTATTTGTGAGCTACCCTGGAATACAACCGATTCTCCGTGCGTACGTGGAAGCCAGTGGGCTTGGAACGCGTCTGTCCCTGGGTTGGTGCAGCCACGGGTTACATAAAGTAATTCGTCGCTCGTCGGGGCCCATACCGAGATATTCGATGAGTCTTCTCCGAGTTGCGATGAGCGTTATCGTTATCGGGAACAGTCACAATGGCGACTTAGTCAACCGTCCTTTCTTGCTCGCTACACCCCCCTCATTCTATGTCCAGAATCCAGGGGCACATGCGGACATGACTTTCGGACCAAGGAAGATTTGCTGTGATTCATCACAACTACGTAACATATGCGCCATCATCACTGATGGAGTGATCTTCATTTTTCTATGATCACATCTGCAAGATAGGAGGTAATCAGAAGCGCTTGGAAGCATTTAGGAGCATTTGGGAACCGTCCTAAACGCTTCAAAAGGCAGTTGGTTTTACAGATGCAGAACCTGAGGGACATTGACATAGCTAGCTTGCCTTAAACATGACCCTGCACAAGAGCACTCTGATATCGTCAGCACATACGTGACACGATTGAGAGAAAAGGAGGCGGTTTCTCAGGCTAGTGGCGGTCCGTACATCACGGTGTTGATCGATCTGGAGCTGTGATATTGGGTCCGAGTCTTCCATTCGGCTGAGCTACAGTATTGCACCGTGACGGCCCCGACAAATACCGGCTTCCAATTTTTGAAAGGTCTCAGGGTCAAGCTTGCTGCGGTCAGACCTCGGGGGTTGGGAGATCGATCTCAGGACTATTTTGGGTTGCTGCTGGTTCTCCGGGTGCACTACGGTGACAAAACCTATGACCGAGCTAGTGCATGGTGGACAAGAGACTCGGAGTTTACAGGAATGAACCACTTACGTTGACAAACTCTAGAGCCTACCCAGACCACGATAGGGGTCGCAGTACAGATCGGAAATCTACACCTAAAGGCTTCGCTGTTGTCTATCAGTTGACGGTAGCTTCAGCCCAGTCGCGTCGTCCGCACTATGTTAAAGTATTGACATACATGAGTGGATGGGCGGTAGATCTCGATGCGCCAACCCCACGCCTGCGAATGCACTTCACACTTCACACTTCCCACGCTCGGCCGTACCTCTTCTAGGCCTTTCCCACACCAATTATCTGTACTTCCCTTACAGTATCGAAGGTCGCATTCTTAGGTCCGACCTCAGTTCTTCCTATATAAGGCGGCTCAATCGTCGATGCCGTTTTTCGGGTGAGCACAGCCAAGGTTTCAATCAATGTCAGTAATGGAGTTTGGAATCGGAACTGGTACGCTACTGTAACGCGCATATCACGGACGAACAGCATCCTTGCTCGATATGCAACGCGGCGTCATGTCATACGGGTCATCTCCTTCCAAGAACGGCCAAGATGGGAGGTAACACGTCTCCTGTCCGCCGCAGGACCGTCAGTCAGTCGGTCGGGAGAATCGAGAGAGCATGAAGCGACGTACACCAGGACCGCATGCAGGTTTGCACTCGACCCACACAGACCAGTCGAGCCAGCCCATCAGCTCGCTCACGTGCCTCCGTCCAACCTCGATCGCCCGCTTCGCCGCCGCCTCGTCCGCCGCCTCGACGTCAAAGAATTCCATCCACACGAGCATCAACCGCCGGCATATCTCGCGGAGCGTGTTCTCGACTGCAGCGTGGATCCGCGCCTCCTGCGGCGTGAGCATGCCCAGCGGGATGCGCGACGTCTGCGTCGTCGCGCAGCGGCGCACAACCGGCACGGCCCAGCTCGTGTTGGCCGACGCGGGCAGTTGTTCTGGGACGTCCGCAGTCGTGATGTATGGCACGAGCATGGTGAGCACCTGAACGCGCGCATGGGCCGCCTGTTCGGCGGCGTTTGCGAACCTCGCGTTTGGCGAGAGCAGGAACTGCAGATAGTCGAGGCGCTCGGCGTAGCGCTCCGTCACGACCCGTGTGATGCTCCCCCAGTCAACGCCACTCCCCCCGCCTTGCTTGCGCGTCAGCACCGTTCGCAGCTCCGAAAGCGCGCGCTCCTTGTCTGTCGTGGAGATCCCTTTCAAGCGGTGGTGCAATCTATCCTTTCCTTGGCGCGCTTCGACGAGACTTGACAAGGTTGGGTCGTAGAAAGTGACGAGACTGGTGAGGTCGAGGTGAACGCGTGTCTCTCCGGGGGCACGATCGTGCCAACTTCCTGCACGGTTGGCCTCGAACATACCAGTGCTTTCGCCGGGGAGCGAACCGCGCCAGTTCGGTGGCGGCCCACTCCACGGCGGAAACGGCGGGAACTGTGGCATCGGGAGCGGCGGGAGTTGCGGATTGTCACCCGGATGATCCTTCGGGGGACGTCTGCTGGGTCCTGTATCGTTTTTCGGCAACAGGTCGAGGAACGAGATGACCTCTAAACCATCCGTCATATCACAGATCATGACTTCGCTGTGATAGTACGATTAGACTCCAACGGCAGCGGAGCACTGGCAGTAAACGACAGCGGAGACGCACAAATGAAATTCCATTCGAACGAACCCGTCTAGACCAAATGGCCGTCCCCAGTCGCACAAAGTTTTGATGCGCTCCCGCTCTAAATGGAGCTTGTCTGGGCGGAGTTCGCCCCAGGCGACGAGGTCTTGAGTGTCCAGAGGTCCGTCGTGCATTTTTGCTGCGCTTGAGCCATCGAAGTACACGAGACGGAGGTCTCGTTTGGTTTGTAGCGAAATCACATAGCATGGGCCACGGCAGAACAGGTAAGAATGCTCAAAGTCGAAAGCAAGCCAATCAGGCACATCTGGGACCTGATTGTCGGTGCGTCCATGGTATAAAATTGTTCCTGTTGGAATGGTTGCGGGCACCATATTGTGTCCTAGCCGTGGAGGGAGAGGGTGGGGGAATTAGCATGTGCCTATGATGGGATCGGGGAAGATCCAGCACACCATTTCTA
>QLOS01011627.1:0-18982 GCA_003313725.1 Russula sp. MG48
GGGTCAGCAGCAATGGAAATAGATAGCATGCGGCATAACACGGCACCCTACAGGAAACGGGGGGGGCTAACGTTGCGAGGGCGCGGGGCGCGCACTAACACCCGTTGAGCTCGCGGCGCAATGCCTCAGCCCAGGCCATGGCCAGATAGCACACGCCCATCGGGACGCCGCACTTGATCATCACCTCGTTCCAGTCCCAGCGCCGCCCACCCCAACGTCCACCAAGTTTGAGCCGCCAGCTCTCACCGCCACTGCTGGTCTCCCACCAGAGGTTGCTCGTCACCCATAATTGGACAGCTCGAGAGCAAGAGGTGAAACTGCCGATGGCGGCCCAGCAAATGACGGGTCGTTGTTCATGTCCAATCAGAGTGAGGCTCAAATGCGTCGCGGGCCAGCAAATAGCCTGGAGCGCCAACAATCGAATCAAGGTTGATAATGGGGGGTAGTACACCTTCCATCGCTGGAATAGGCCGGTGGTCAGGCAGAAACATTGATGTCCGGTTAGAGTGGCCTAGATATGACGAATCGGACCGGACGTTCGAAGGGTAAAGAAGGAGATCAAAGTGACGTACCCATAACGCAGACACGACGTAATCAATTGGAGTGATCTTTCCATTTATGGGAGCATACCACGCATTGTATAGGTTGTACAACACGCCAAATACTGCAGGTACGATGGAGAGCAGACGAGATGCTTGGAACAGGAGCGGCGTGATAACTTGCTCGAGGCCGTTTGGCGGCACAAGCGGACCGGACCCTGGCACGATACGTGCAGTTGGCAAGTGTCTCGGCTAGTTTGTGAAGGAATACGTTAAGAAATTCAATAGTAGCAATGACACGCCCTTACTGGTTCATCAATCTCCGTCTCCGTCTCGCCTGCCCCAAGCTGTCCAGGGGCGGTGGTGATACCCTTGGAGTGTCGCGGAAGGATGCGCGAACGGAAGGTAGTCCCATGTGCGAGCTGAGTAGCTGTATAGATCACGCCGTCCTCGTCTTCATCGAGGGAGTCCGGCTCGGATCCGCTGTCTGGGGCTACTACCCCTTGCGCAGGACGCATGCGGTGGGGGGAGTATTGCGCAAGGAACGTCGCGGTCGAGGTGTTGTGGGAGAGATGCGACGAAGAACGTGACTTGGTCTGGAGCGGGAACGGCGTGTATGGCGGTGGGGAACCCAGTTTGGATGTAGAGTTGCACGGAAGTACGATGGGAGGAGAGGGTGGTGTGAAGAGGAAGGATCGAGTGGGAAAAGACCCTGTAGTGGCGGAAGATGCGCGCTTGCGAATCTGGGTACCGAAGGTTGATGACGAGGACGTGCGTTTGCGGACTGTTGGTGTGATAGAGGTAGTGTTGCCTCTCGAGTGAGAGAGAGTAGTGGAAGTGAGTTCAAGGCCAGAGCCGCCTTGGTGTGTGTAGCTCTTGGCTCTTGTTCGCCTAGAGTATGACATGCCAATGATTCGTGTTCGGGTGAGATGCGAGAGCAGATAAGCCTGAGTGGGATATCGCACCTTTGGACGGGATTGCTTTCAAAGCTTTATAAAGAGATAGCTTGGGCGTTACTGTAGCAGGAGTGGTTTGCCTATCAAAGACAAAGACAAATTCGATCTTGGCTCCAATTCCGTTGAGCGGGTAATTGGCGCCGACCCTCTTGGAAAAACAGTCGAGACATCTAGCCCCTCGCTCCGATCTGCATCTCTCAACCTGGAGCCTACTTGCCACTTTCTATCGCTTCTCTCTGCGTTGAGTCAGGCAAACCTTGTGTGCACCTGGGCAACCGTCTCATCACACCATACTCTTTGGTCGCTCGGCGACTGATCGTCTAAGCCTCCTCGTTCCGCTGGTCCGAACAGACTATCCCGCGGAGTCCGCGCTTATTCAGGTAACACCGTGTTTAGTCACGAATCCGTCAGCTCTATCGACGGGTCCATTTTCTAATGACCCTAAGCGGGTGCGGCAACGCTTTCTCCACTTGTTTCTGCCACCGAGGATAAGATGCTGATACTATCTGCCTCTCCCCCTTGGGACGATCCATTCCTCTCAGAAACGCTGAGACAATGTATGGGCGTTAGGAACTTCCTTTCAACCCGACATCATTTAGCAAGTCACCCCCTTCTCGTTCTCGTACGTACTCTTTTCTACTGAGGAAACGACGCCCGTCAGGTTTATGTTGCGGTCTTTAGTCGTCAAGTTGCGTAGCTTCTAGCTCACGTTTTTACACACTATGGATCTAAGATGCCAGCTTTGAGGGAGATCCTTCTGCCTCTGATCAAATCTTGACCACATGTACAGAACGGCCCTCTGGACCGAGCGCACGCAGTTGCCCACAGAGGGACGCATCACCGGTCCGACAGGTGACCCTCTGGCGCCTTCCGGTGGGGGGAAAGGCTAAAGTCCGAACTGGATGGATTTCCTCCAATTGGACTACCAAGGGCTGTAGCGCCTCTGCGGATGGCTGACGGCCATGGCAATGGCTATAACTTTCCGAGGATAGTGACTACCGCCATGGGTGGAAGGAACCACAGCAATTAGCTTTACGGGAAAAAAAAAAGGGCCCCCTCACCTACTCAACCCACACGCGCGCGATAAACCCTGGAAACACAGAGTCGGTTCAAAGAGAGAAATTGCTGCCGTATTTATGGCATGACGTCTACCACGCGTCTCGACGGAGCAACTCCCTATCATCCAATGCCGTTTTCCGTTCTCCCATGGAGGAAAGGAAAAAAAATAGGAGTTACGGCGAACAGCTGGCTCCCCGCGATCTGCGTCTGTCTTGACAGGTGGGTGCGTCATTAAGTTACAGGGATTGCGAATCGCGTCTTATTAACAACTTAGCACGCAGGCTGGCGTACGCGGACCGCCTGCCTCGTTCCTTGTCCCCGCACCAAGTCCGGTGTTTGTGCCGATCCGGATTTTTGTTGGGAAACACAAAAAGGTTACTGTACGTCACGGCCGACTCTCAGCTGTCTGTTCTATACTGGGCTAGCTTGGCAACATCATGCGGGAGACGCATGGCAGCTCTCCGAGTCCGAGTTTCCAACGCTGGAGCAACTTACGGCGACTCTTATATATGCGTCGTCCCACGGGATTATCTCAGGGGCCTGTAATATCCCATGTCTTCTCGAAAGCAAGGGGGATCGACACGCGGATCATAGAACATACTATATTTCTAAATCCTCCGGTCACGTACAGTACCACGCGTGGAGATATGAGGACACTACAACGAGCCAAACGGGATGTGATTATACGGAAAGGAGCGAGCACAGCACGATCGTCCATCATCACATCATGAAAGGGAATAAAAACACATGAAAAAAAGTAAGGAATAATTTGACGGGCACATATTGGGGTTACGAAGCAGTAATTGCGTCGTCAGTGGTGCAGCGTAAAACAAGTGGCTCTTAGAATCGAAGGGTCCTGAGCTTCAGAGGTAGAACATGGCGTCTTGCAGGTTAGGATGAAGTCCGTTACCCCACATGCGCTGCGCGGCATCGTACACGCGCTGCTCCGCCGCCTCGCGCGCCCTGCGCATCGCCGTGCTCGCGGAGTCCCCACCGCCCTCGGCGCTCGACGCGGTGTCGCTCCCCCCGCCCTGATTGAGGAACCCGTGGATCCAGAAGCGCGCCTGCTCGCAGACGATGTCGGCGTAATACGCGGGCGGGACGAGGCTCACGGCCTTGGTGGCGCGCGCGTAGAGGTAGCTCGCGGTGTGCACGCCCTGCTGCGCCGCGTCGGCCGTCAGGGAGCTCTCGTCGTAGATCACGACGTAGTGCGTCGGCTTGACCGTGCCCTGCAGCCCCGCGTGCGCCTGCAGGTAAAAGTCGAAGTCGAGCATCGACGTCACGCCCTTGTCGACGACGGTGCCCGGACGCGTGTTGCCGTTCCTGTCCGCAAACTCGGAGCTGGTCGGGAAGAAGCGCGCGTTGTGCCGTTTTCCGCAGATGAATATGGTCAGAGTGGGGTGGTACCGCGGGTTCTTGGGATCGATGCGCTTGAATGCTTCGAATATTTGGGGGAGCTCCTCCCTGTTCACTTTGTCATACTGGCCCTGCGATGGAGGTCAGCGGGTCTGCATCTGATGGGGGGGAGTTTGGATAACCAGACAACGCACCTCTGATACCCCATCACGAAATATGATCATGCGCTTGGGGAGGACGCCCGA
This sequence comes from Russula sp. MG48, assembly GCA_003313725.1. NCBI lineage: Eukaryota > Fungi > Basidiomycota > Agaricomycetes > Russulales > Russulaceae > Russula > Russula sp. MG48. The sequence goes on from QLOS01011627.1 coordinate 4,156, forward strand.
GCGCTTGCGGAACGCCTGCAGCCGCTCAATCATCATATCTGCGAGCTCCGCGATTCCCTTTTTTTTTTTAAAAAAAAGCTGTGTCAGCCACCGCAGATTGTCTAGGCTCAACCAACTCACCTCCTGCTTGCTCTTCTGGAGGCGCAAGCTCGCGGGGAACTGTACAAAGTCCTTGTCCACGCTGGCGACGACGCCCGCGATCGACGGCGTGCCCGGGACGCTGCTCGAACCCGGATGCGTGACGTCGATTCCGACCAGTATGGTGGGCTCCCGAGTGAGCCAGCTGAGCGCATCGCCCCCGATGCGGTGGTTGATCCCGCCGAGCTTGGTGTTCACCTTGAGGGCGACGTTGGACAGGTACTGGTCTTGCCCACGCTCGTTCAGGGCCTTTTCCAGCAACAGGCACTGGGAGCGCACCCCGAACTTGACCGCGCAGAGACGCTTGATGCCCGGGTAGATGAAGTCGTCCTTCCTCTGCAGCAGGACGAGGATAAAGCTGATGCCCTTCGGGTCCCCGAAGCGCTCGATCGTCCGCGAGATGCTCTCGAGCGCCCGTCGCCGCCCCGGGTCGTCCCTGACAGACGGGAGTTCTTCCGTCGGCAGGATCGCAGGGGGTTCGGCGCCGACGGCCATCCCGCTGTTCCTGCATTTGTTGGCGAAGGCCTTGATGAAACCGATGAGCCTCTCGTCCCCCGGGCCCCTGAAAGTCAACGCTGCCACCCCGTCGCGCACGACGAGGACCTTCCAGTTCGGCATCTTCCCGCCGTGGTGGAACTTGACGTCCAAGATATTCCAGCTCCCGTTTTGGACGCGCGTTTGTCCCTTGCCGTACGTCACAGAGGGTGGAGAGAGCTCACGACCAGGAACGATGACCATCTGGTTGGAGACGCGGAGGCGGAAGGCGTCAAGCACCGGAGTGGAAGGTGCGATGCCCAGACGCTGCAGCCCGTTCTCTACAATGATCCCCGCGTTCTCGGCGGGTCTTCGACTAGCAGCCTTGAGCATGTCTGAGGTTTCTTTTGGGTTGAGCTTCCCAAGATGCGGCTCGCCGATTTCGATGTTGCATAGTTCCGCCGGGATATAGCTCACTTTTCCGGGGCCGCCCACGTCGATGAGGGGCAAGTTGTCCGCATACTGCAGTTTAATATTATATTCTGCCCATGTGCCAGTGCGTCAGACCCCCGATGTGGTGGTATATAAGTAGAGAGAGACGTACTTCTTCGATAATACTCCGCGACAGAGATCGTGCCACCAAATTCTTGGCAGGAAAAGGTCTGCCTGCTCGCAGACACGCCGACGACGCGTTGTATGGTCATCACACGCTTGTATCCCAAGTACCGCGTCGAGACCTTGACCTTTCTCATAAACTCGCGGGGGATCGCATCATACGAGGCCGCCGAGAAGGCGCGCAGCGCGTCGGAGAGATTGCCCGGTTGGTGAAAAGCGGACATGCACACGTTGATGTTGACCATGAGCAGCTTGTTGCCGGGCCGGACAGACGAGTAGAAGCCCATGAGGGCCCATAGGCGTGGCCCGATCTGCACCTTTTGGCCGTCATTGAAGAAATACCGGTTCCTTCCGAACCGGAAGCCCTGCTGCGCTGCCTGCCGCTGCACGACAAGATTGAGAGCATTGATAACAGGATCGACCTCGTCGATCTTGTTGATATTGGCCACGTCGCCCGCTAGGAACCTGAAAGATATAGAAAGGTGTGTACGTGTCAACACAAGGACATCGCGGCAACCCATCAATCGTGCACAGCACTCACCGCCTCATCGGCTCCGTAGGCAGCTCTTTCGAGAACGTAACCTGGACTCTATACGTATCCGCGTCCCTCGGAGGCCGCGGACTGCCCTCCTCATAAAAGACGACGGTGCCCTCCAGCGGTTCGGGCAAGGGCTTCGTCGCCACGAGGCGCTGCGCACTGTCGTGTGCAATGTGATTGACGAACGGCTGCACGGCGGGCAGCTGCTCGAACAGCGCGAGCACGCGGCGCTTGACGCGGGCCTTCTGGGACTTGGGCTCGGGCACGATCTGCACGATGTACTCGTAGATCGTGTCGAGCTTGCACTCGAGGGGGAAGAAGTTGGCCCGCAGGGCGACGACGCGCCCCAAGGTGCCGTACCCCGGGCGTGCGGGTCGCTCGGGGCCCGGTTGCGCGCCCCTGAGGCGCACGACGAGCTCGTCCGGGGCGCTGACGCCAGGATCGAGCCGCACAGGCTGGTTCGCGTTATAGATGAGAGGTGCGCCAGGGGCACCACCGCGGAAGCCACCGCGACCGGGAGACCCGGCACGGCCACCACCTCCGCCACCAGGGGGGCCACCCCTTCCGCGTCCTCTTGGTTGACTCATGGTGAAAATGGAGTATGGTAGGTTTTCTGTGAGTAAGGAGGTGCGAGGTTGTAGGAGATATTAGGGAGCTGTGCAGTATGTGGGTCAGCGGAGGGCTATATGTACTGCGCGTCTAGGGCCACCTTCTTCGTGTGAACGTGGTCCCTTTAGGAAGACGCGTTCCGTTCCGCAGAACAAAGGGGCAAGCTGCGGTGCGTGCTGCGGTGCCAGTGGTTCCGTACTGAGTCATACATGTGGCGGTGCCGTCCATCAGCAAACCCTAAGATCACGTGTAAGACGTTCATTCGGAAGGTGGTGCCATTCCCATTCATTGAGATGGATGAAAACAAAACAAATAGATGCCGTCCTTTCAATGTGATCAAAGGGGGTCCGCGCTAAATCCGACAAAGAAAAAACAAATCGAAATTGGTAACTGCGCAGGTCCACGCCCTTAGTAGAAGCTCGGTTGTCAGGTGTTTCAGAATAATGCAGGACTTTGAAAGTTACAGTTGGCCATCGAAGTTAGGTACTGTCGTGCCGACCCCCATCTCCATTGCACGATCCACAGTCGCTACGGAAATCGCGACGTCTTGCGCGCCGAGTCCTACAGACTTGAAAACCGTGACGTCGCTCTCAGCCAACAGCTCAGACACCCTAGCCGCATCGACCTCCCAAGCCCACCTTTCAGCGTCGTGCGTGGGTGCGCCACGCGACAGGAGCTCGCCAACCTCCACGACGTCCCCCGGCTGGACGCCCGCGGCGATGAGTTCGCCAGCTTCGACGGCGCACGCGCTGCGCGAGTCGACGAGAATTCGCGCGCGGCGGATGAGCGCCGTATCGACTTCAGCCATATCGGGCTTGTAGCTGCCCACTAAAATGACGTGCGTTCCGGGACGTACCCACTCGGAGGGGAAGAGCGGGGCCGTGGAGGAGGTCGCGCAGCACACACAGTCGGCCTGGCGGACCGCGGACTCGACTTGGCCCCCACGATCGTCAACGCTGGAGAGGGCCGTGAAGTGTGCTGTCGGGTGATCGCCACGCAGCCTGCTGAGGAGGGCGGTGACACGGTCGTTGATGGTGCGATTGACGATAGTGATGTGAGTGATAGAAGGGTAGGTGGCCAAGAGCTGCGTGATATGGGATTTGATCTGTGAGCCGGCACCAAAAGTGACGAGATGCCTGAACTTGACAGTCGTCGGTGGGTGCAAAAGCACGGTCGCCAAAACAGACCCTGCGGGGGCAAGAATGCGATCCCCGAGGATCTGCGCTAAAAAAAAATTACGACATACCGGCTGCTGTGCGAAGAGCGGTCAAAGAGCGTGCGTTGACAAGCGCCCTCGTGGCACCGGTGGTCTCGTCGAGGACTAGGGTTGACGCGGGAAGACCGCGCGTGTCACCTGATATCAATGGAACGGAAACAACTTTTATCGTTGTGCCAATGTCGGCAACACGCGCGGGCATAAAGAGGACACGATGGGATGGGGTATCGACGGCTGTTCGTTGAGGGGCCACCACTCGAACTGGGGCGGGGGCTGATACGGCAAAAAACACGTGAGCGATGATGGATTGTATCTCGTGTGCAGAAAACGAGGCTTCGACACGCGCGACATCGCTAGCAGACAGAACGAGGATTGTATTGTCTGAGGACATGTCCAGTCGAATCCAAGTAAGCGAGCTGATTAATTGACCCCAGAAATCGGAATTTCGGTTCCCCAAGTGGTGCCCAGGACTGGTGAGGTACTCGTGATCAGGTGCCTATTAAGTCCGAGTCGAATACTAACCGAAACAGACCGAGCCAGCTGTTTCTTGCAGCTCTCATTAGAATGCTTCCCGTCAAATCCCCGCGCCCTTGCAAATCAATACCAGCACCCTCATCCTCATCCCCAATCATCCCTTCAACTCAGGGTTTCGCACTCGATGACGTATTGCTGGACATGATGACATCAACTCATCCGAGTAGTAGTAGGGGCACAGAGCCATCAACCAGACTCGCGGTTATGGTATTAATTTTCTGCGTGTCTCTCTTCGGTATGCTTCTCCCAGCTCCCTATTTCCCGCCTCGCTCACCTTAAAACCCCGCAGCTGTCTCATTCCCCGCCATCTCCAAAAGAGTTCGCTCCTTGCGCATTCCACCCATCTTTTTCTTTGTGGGAAAGCACTTTGGCACAGGTGAGTTCATACTATATGGCCTTCCCCATCTAAGACTATAGCTTTGATCCGATCTAAAGGCGTTATCCTTTCGACGGCTTTCGTTCACCTGTTACAAGATGCCTTTGAACGTCTACAGGACCCAGAAGTCAAGCAGCGTACGGGCATCGGCCGCTGGACAGGCCTCATTGTGTGAGTATGTTCCATCATCGATTTGGTCGGTGCACTCATGGTCAACACAGACTCTGCTCCTTGCTTGTGATATTCCTTATTGAATGTTCGTTGTCATTGCGTCATCTCACGGCATGCATCGTGTAATCATATGGTCACAGATATCTCGACCGCTTATGTAGATCGCCTCCATTCGTACTCCTCCGAACCACCCTCTCCGAGGGTCAAACGTAAGTCTCTTAGCCTTGCTCCGTCGGATCATAGCTCCATCTTCGCCATCTGCAGCTGCACAAGTCCCCCCCGCCTCTACCCCGGATGTCTGCTCTTCTCAACAGGCACCCGATGAAACCACAGCGCTGCTTGATGCTTGTGCCCCTGCATCTCCCGTTTCATCTCGCCGCCACACCGTTGCTGGTGTACATGGCCATAATTTCATATTAGGTCACCACCGGCACGAGCCATCAAGGCAACACGAGCGCCATCACAGCGATCATCCACGCTGTGGGGTCATGCGTCTGTACGACTCTGATGACAGGGAGGAGGACGCCACCGCCAAAGCGGCACCTGTGGGAGATCACCAAGTGGCTGAATGCCAGCGATCTAGCCGGCATCGGGTCCATTCCCATGGGAGCTCCCATCATCATAGTCATGGGGATCTAGAGAGTCTGTTCGACCGCCCGGATTCAGATGCCGAGACAGATTCGATGGCCGAAGGCGCCGAGCTGGTGATAGGGAGGAAGAGGCAGATAGTTGGCATCCTCGTACGATACCACCGAACCACTCTTCCGTGCCCATGATAGATGACCCAAAACGCATGCGTCACAGGTTTTGCAACTCGGCATCATGATCCACTCTCTCGTCATTGGATTTACGCTCGCCCTCGCGTCGGGCGCCGATTTTGAGTCGCTCGCAACTGCGATTTCGTTCCACCAGCTCTTCGAAGGCCTCTCGCTCGGCATCCGCATCGCCGCCCTCCCAACATCAGACCCGAATTCTCAAAAACCCAGCCTGCGCTGGCTCCGCCCGCTCCTCGCGCTTCTCTTTGCGGTCACCGCACCCATCGGCATACTCTCCGGCCTTGCCGTGTTTGGAAGCGGACACCGGGGGGCTGGCAGGGTGGGGGAGATGGTCGCAGAGGGCGTGCTGAGTGCGGTCAGCGCGGGTATGCTGATATACGCTGCGTGCGTGGAGATGCTCGCGGCGGATTTCGTGTTGGATCCGACGTTGTGGCGTGCCAGCCAGGGAAGGCAGATGGTGGCGTTAGCGAGTGTGGGAATCGGTGCCGCTGGAATGGTCCTTCTCGAGTGAGTCCCGTCCCGGTTCTTCGTGGTGATCACAGACGCTCACCGACGGAATATCGCTCCGCGGATTTTGTATCACAGGATGTAAGTTTGTACACCGCCGAGGGGGAAACATTTCACACTGACATGACTGTTTTTACAGCGTGCACTGAGTCTTTTCCATGTACGAGCGCGGACCATTCTTCATATTCTTGGGTTTTTTATTTTCTTGCTCCCAATCCAAGGACATCTGGCATTGTCCTTGAGCCATACATAATAAGGCACACATTTTATTCACTGGCCATCATCCTGTACTAGTACTACTTCTCTACATGTATCAACAGAGTGCGCCACGCAAGCTTGGATGGGTGGATGTAGGACATGATAGAATATGGACTCGAGTACAATCCGAGCTCCGCACGGCAGTTTTTTGGGTATCTGATGGCACGAGCCGTCGTGGACTCCGCCGAGAGAGTTATCATGTATCCACCCCGCCCCCTCCATGCTTCACACACGTTCCACATACATGGATTACGTATTAAGTAATTTTAGGCTCAAAAAGGATGGACCAGCCTAGCCATCGCGCAAGCCGCGTGGTTTTGTTACTCGTGGGCGAAGCCTTCTCTCCCTTCACATTTACATTCACAAGAAAACGAACATTCGTGATCGTTCCCAAGAAAACAATGGCACCACAACCCCCCCGTTCGAACTCAGTACAGGTACACGCACAACGCAAGTTATGGGATCCCCCCGAAAAAAAAAGACCAAAGCAGGAGTAGCAGGCTCGTCATCATCGGCTGTGGCAAGCCGGCGGCGTCGCGTAAACCTAATCGCGTGACAGGAAACAATGAACGATAACGATGTAATGGAAGGTCTGATGGAAGGCGCCGACAAGGCGCCACCTACTTTCACAAAAAAAAGTGAGAGACGCGCATACGTGTGTGCGATCTTTTTTTGGGTTAGGAAAGCGCAAAAGGGCCCGAGTCTGAGTCTGAACACACGAATCGCGCGCGTGTGTGCTACGCGAACATGCGGTCGCTGCGGTACCGTGAAGGTCGTCGACTCGTCGAGGACTGCAAGTGCGATGCCGCGCTCCGCTATGATCGACCCGCTCGACGCCACGGCGGTCGTGAGCCTGAGGTGGTCTGTGGCGTTGGATGCCAATGCAAAAGTCAATTTTGTAACGATGCACGTGATAGTACTACTTGTCCCGTGATTTACTCATCATGTGACCACTGTACATCCCTGGTCCAATGGACGCTCATCACATAGCACAATAGCTGATTGCTTTGTTCGACTCGATGCGCTGTATTTCATAGATGGTTCTGGCATGGACGTTATATTACATTGGGCGTGCGCCCATGCTTGAGTTTGCTATGTCACTACAGGGAGGTTCAAACATTCAAAGGATGAAACAACGTGCGAAAATAGGAGTGGAGTAATAGTAGACACACTGAGAACTAGGGGAATGAAGAATGAAGGACACTAATCGCTACTCGTACCAATCGAGTCGCGATTCTGGTGATGGTGGTTCTTCCCAGCGGTGGACATCGACAGGGTGGTCGGAACGCTGAAGCGCAGCGATGAACGGATAGATGGCATCTTGGTCAGGTCCAGATGGCCAATACTCCTCTAGGTAAAGACTGTCCAGAGCAGGTAACACCTCCGTGGCCCTTTCCCCAGTGAGTTCTTGCAGTGCCAGCACGATGAGCGACTGCAGCCCGCAGCCTATCCGCAGGGTCCGAACAGCAGTGAACGGGCGGAAAAGTTCTAGCCATTGCGTGTCTTCCATGTCGACTTTCCAAGTTGATTCCAGAGCAAGATAACCAACTTGGATGTCGAGCTGTTCAACGATGGACGGGAGAAACGAAAATTGGTTGCATATCTGTGCCATGGACCAGACTTGCCAATCTACCGTTCCGCAATAGATTCCCAAGTCGAGATATTTGGGGGGATCTGTCCCCTTCGGCGGATAAAGATTGATTTCGACATGGTATTCGAAAAAAGTTACCTGGGCATGACTGGATGACCTGAGTACCCCTGCATGACCGACGAAGTAGGGGAGTTGTTGGACGTCAAAGATGAGCTGATTGAAAAAAGAGAGCTGGAGAGAGTGGAGTTGAGGAGCATCGATTTGGGCCACGAGGTCTTCCAAATACTCACTAACACCTCGGAACTTCAAGTCTTCGAGGGCAGGGAGGATAACACGTGTTAGGGGAGGTGGACGTCGACCTCCTTGATCGGGGCGAGATGCAGGGGATTCGAATTGGATGGCAAGGTGTGTGAGTTTAGTTAATGCGGATAGGCATCCCACCATTGCCCCGGGTGAAATGTAACCGGTATGCGGCATCCGCTCAAGGGAGAGATGAGAAAGGTCGCTGGCAGACAAAAGGAGTCTTGGCAATCCCGGGAATGGAATGCCGCCCAGACGGAGTGTTCGTAGACGTGGGGTGGATCCACCTAAGAACATATCGGGAAGCGCCGGGGGAGTCCCATAAGTCCCAAGTAGAAGGTATGTCAGTGCCGGAAATGGCTCCTGCATCATTGGGGCCAATTGCTCCAAATGTGAACTTGTTAGATCGAAGATGTAAATGTCGCGTACGCGGTCACGGTGCTCGAGTGTGGCAATGACGTTATCCACATCACCGGGACTCAACAATGATATTTCAATAGGCAAGGGCGGCCAGACATCCAATGTCTCCCTTACAGGTGTGTTATGTGTGCAGCGAAGGCACAGATCGAGATGGAGCGGTGATGCAAACACGACGGATCGCCATCTTCGGCATACGTGCACCAGCCTATTCCATGGCCACGGCCGCCCTCCCCAAGGCGAGTTGAGTCGGTAGAAGGCGAAGATGTCTAGGAGAACATTGTCGGGGAGCGCTCTGATTGTCACACGTGGGGAAATCCGGCCTGCACCACACAATTAAACAATTAAGTGATCACTGTGGGCGCTGCCTATGAGACGTACCGTTGCGTGCCCAATTCCTCCCGGCGCCACTCCGATCCTGATAGATGGCGCTTCCAAGATTTGCGAGATGGGTGGTCGTGTTGTACATTGCCAGGGAGTGAATTGTGGGCGATATTAATATTGGGGATAGATGGCTGATGGGTTCTCTGGTGCGCCTGATTACGGATTGGTGGGTAAAAAGTGAATTTATATATTACTGACAGGGCGTCTGCTCTCGTCGGGGCGTAATATTCACACACGCTGTCTAGTGTACGCAAATTGGTCAAAAAATTTGGGCATTTTTCGGGCCGTGCCGGAGCCAAAAATGTTTTCTGTGCGTTACAATGCTTTACAGGCGACACAAAACAATGGTACGCGACATCGCTTACCACCAGGGAACAGAGGTCCGACACGGGGAAAGACTGGTAGGCACCGAGAAAGCGGGGAACCTCATGACAGCGCGAGCCATAGAATCCGCAATCTCCCTAGCACAACTCGTCCTCGAAAGCCCATCCCGGACCACCTCATCACTTTCACAAATAACGGAGGCTCCATCAACCGAATGGCCAACTTTGGCCCACACCCTATACAATCGGTTTCTATCTGTTTCCGGAATACCGCTGACCAACTCCGCACTTTTTCCAGGCTGAAAATCACCGTCTGGTGGGCCCCGGCCACATGCGAACCTTCTCGCTTCAAATGAGGCCGTGGCATAGCCAAACGCCTCGCAGCAAGGTATCACATCACAATACATTTCTCTAGATGATTGCTTTGTTCGACTCGATGCGCTGGATTTCATAGATGGTTCCGGCATAGTCATTATACTACATCGGGCGTGCGCCCATGATTGGATTGAGTTTGCTATGTCAACACAGGGAAGTTCAAACGTTCAAAGGATGAAACAACGTGCGAAAATAGGAGTGGAGTAATAGTAGACACACTGAGAACTAGGGGAGTGAAGGATGAAGGACACTAATCACTACTCATACCAATGGAGTCGCGATTCTGGTAATGGTGGTTCTTCCCAGCGGTGGACATCGACAGGGTGATCGGAATGCTGACGCGCAGCGATGAACGGATAGATGGCATGTTGGTCAGATCCACTGGCAGATGGCCGATACTCCTCTAGGTAAAGACTGTCCAGCGCAGGTAACACCTCTGTGGCCCTTTCCCCAGTGAGTTCTTGCAGTGCCAGCACGATGGACGACTGCAGCCCGCGATCTATCCGCAGGATCCCAACAGCAGTGAACGGGCGGAAAAATTCTAGCCATTGCGCGTCTTCCATGTCGACTTTCCAACTTGATTCCGGACCAAGATGGCCAACTTGGATGTCGAGCTGTTCAACGATGGAGGGGAGAAATGAAAATTGGTTGCATATCTGTGTCATGGACCAGACTTGCCAATCTACCTTTCCGCAATAGATTGCCAAGTCGAGATTTTTGGGGGGATCTGTCCCCTTCGGCGGATAAAGATTGATCTCGACGCAGTATTCGAAAAAGGTTACCCGGGCATGACTGGACGACCTGAGTATCCCTGCGTGACCAACGAAGTAGGGGAATTGTTGGATGTCAAAGATGAGCTGATTGAAGAAAGAGATCAGGAGAGAGTCGAGTCGAGGAGCATCGATTCGGGCCACGAGGTCTTCCAAATACTCGCTAACACCTCGGAACCTTAACTCTTTGAGAGCAGGGAGGATAACATGTGTTAGGGGAGGTGGACGTCGGCCTCCTCGATCGGGGCGAGATGCAGGGGATTTGAATTGGATGACAAGGTGTGTGAGCCTAGTCAATGCGGATAGGTACCTCACCATTGCCTCGGGTGAAATGTAACCGGTGTGCGGCATCCGCTCAAGGGAGAGATGAGAAAGGTCGCTGGCAGACAAAAGAAGTCTTTGCAATCCCGGGAATGGAATGCCACTTAGATGGAGTTTTCGTAGACGTGGGGTGGATCCACCTAAGAACATATCTGGAAGCGCCGGGAGAGTCTCAACAGTGTGAAGTCCAAGGGATGTCAGTGCCGGAAATGGCTCCTGCATCATTGGGACCAATCGCTCCAATTGTGAACTTGTTAGACGGAAGGTGTAAATGTCGCGTACGCGGTCACGGTGCTCGAGTGTGGCAATGACATTATCCACATCACCATGACCCAAGAATATTTCAATAGGCAAGGGCGGCCAGACATCCAACGTCTCCCTCACAGGTGTGTTATTTGTGCAGCGAAGGCACAGATCGAGATGGAGCGGTGATGCAAACACGACGGATCGCCATCTTCGGCATACGTGCACCAGCCTATTCCACGGCCACGACTGCCCCCACCAAGACGAGTTGAGCCGGTAGAAGTCGAAGATGTCTAGGAGAACATTGTCGGGGAGCGCCCCGATTGTCACACGTGGGGAAATCTGGCCTGCATCACAAAATTAAGTGATCGCTGTGGGCGCTGTCCATGAGGCGTACCGTTGCGTGCCCAATTCCTCCTGGCGCCACTCCGATCCCGATAGATGGCGCTTCCAAGATTTGCGAGGTGAGTAGTCGCGTCGTACATTGCCAGAGAGTGAATTGTGGGCGATATTAATATTGGGGGTGGATGGTTGATGAGTTCTCTAGTGCACCTGATGACGGATTGGTGGGTAAAAAGTGAATTCATATATTACTGACAGAGAGGGCGTCTGCTCTCGTCGGGGCGTAATATTCACACACGCTGTATACCGTGTACACCTATCACTGGCGGCAAATTGGTCAAAAATTTGGGCATTTTTCGGGCCGTGCCGGAGCCAAAAATGTTTTCCGTTGTCCTCTGGTTACCTTCGAGAGTTTGGCACACCCACAAAGACGCTACGTGAGGGACTGGCGTTCCTGCTGCATCTATTCCTTGTAGTTTTCGTTGTGTTCTGCTGATGCATCGTGTCCGACAGGTTGTTCATACGACTGTCGGGGAACTTGAACACAAAGATTGCACATGGCTGCGTTACAATGTTACAGGCTACACCAAACAGCGGTACGCGACCGCAGCGATTGCTTACCACCAGGGAACAGAGGTCCGACACGGGGAAAGACTGGTAGGCACCGAGAAAGCGGGGAACCTCATGACAGCGCGAGCCATAGAATCTCCAATCTCCCTAGCACAACTCGTCCCCGTGGATTGGCAGGCTGAGAGAAAGCCCACCCCGGACCACCTCATCATTTCACAAACAATGCAGGCTTCATCAACCGAATTGCCAACATTGGCCCACACCCTACGCAATCGGTTTCTATCTCTTTCCGGAACACCGCTGACCAACTCCTCCGCACTTTTTCCAGGCTGAAAGTCACCGTTTGGTGGGCCCTGGCCACATGCGAACCTTCTCGCTTCAAACGAGGCTGCGGCATAGCCAAAGGCCTCGCAGCAGCCTGAGGGCCCCCACCACCCAGCTTTGTAGATGCGGCATCCATTGACGCTGTCCGCTCCATGACACGAAGAACCACCATCCAGACATGGAGCAAATGCTGGCACGCAGCGGAGCGGAGCGCACCTCCCACTCATACACCGAGGTCCTCCGAAGTCCCCCAGACGGCCAACTATGTCGAGGCCTCAAAGCAATGGCGAAGGCTTAGGCTTCCAAAAAAACCAACAAGGGTAGCAGAGTCCACTCTGTTCCGCTTCCTCATAGGGCATGCCTTCACCGGCAAGTACGCCCAACGTTTCCACGCGGAGCGTGCCCCCTCCGCGTGCGAATGCGGCACTGACCCACAGACGGTCAACCATATTGTGTTTGACTGTCCTCTTTATGCCCACGCGCGCTCGGTCTCCCCACGCTTCGATTTCGACGACCGATCAGGCCGCCCAATCAAGCGACTGTGCGGAGTCCTTCAGGATGCCAACCACACCAGCGCGCTACTACTTTTCCTAGAGACCACAAAAGCCTACTTCAGGCCACGACCTCTGGACCCAGGATAACCGGCCCTCCAACCCATTCACTCTCCTGAGCACGAGTCGCTACGAGGGCTTGGTTTGAATCAGCCCGGTTTCTCGTTGTTTACACCCTCCCCACACACTGTTTCATTACTCTGTACCACGCGCCTGCCTATGCTCGCCAACGTGTATCCCAACCTGTCTGTGGTCCAAAGCTGGAAGAGCCCAGGACCGCGTCTTTACCTTAGTGTATGTAGCGGAATACAAATGCTGACTCAAAAAAAAAAAAAGGCTTTACAGGCATTTATAAGGTAGCATAAAAGATTATCGTTATAATAGACATTATGAGAGATTGGAAGCGTGACGATGAGTCGTGGACGCTGCTAGAAGATGAGGAGGAAAGCTGGGGTCATCTTGGATCTAGTAGGGGGCTGGGAGTTTTTGGTGGTCTGCACGTGCGACTTGTGGTCGTGTAAGTATAGGGTATAGAGTATATGCCGTTTGAAAAACACCGTGGCGTTCATGCGTCGTTTTTTTTTCTTTCGGGATCATCCTGTTCCTCCCGATCGATAGGGAAGAAGAAAGTACGACCGAATGGGATGAGCCCTTTGCTTTGCTAGTGAGTGACGGAAATGACGATGAGGTTTGGGGTGCGCCTTCGGGCTCGAAAAAACGTTGCGTTCCCTACAACTGTACAAGTTTGCAATGCGCATATGGCGTGTTGTTAGCAGAAGGGCGATAAGGGGACAACCGCGTGGCTTTAGCTGGCAACCCTGGATTGGATCCCAGGGCAGGAGATGGACATGCGTTTTTAAGTCTCGGTCAGTCGTCACATCGATCAATCGATGCGCCATTTTCGCGCGGATTTTGGTTTGCTTCCGAGTACGATCCACCCACCGTGCGCAGATCTTGTAGGTAATTTCAATGTCGTCTGTCCTACTACAGTAACTTTTACCACCGACAACCACTCGATATGGAGAAATGAGCCGAGTTGGCCTTGGTGGCGTCTGGCGGCGTTGTCAGATTAACTCGTGCTTTTCATCTGCCGCTGACAGGCACGGCGGTCGCTCTCGCGCCCTTCCTCGCATCGTCATCAGTCCCCTCAGTTTTCTCAGGACTCAGCACGCCTCAGATCCGGGTCGTAGTTTTTACAAATTTGTTTCCGATTACCAGGTATCGTGGTATTTGGAAAGCGTAGTAGAACGACAACCTACTCGTACAACAGCTAGAGGCAACAAGTTCATGAGAGACGAGATGCGATGAGGTGATGACAGCATGACGGACAAGAAGACCCAAAGGAAATGTGGGCGGGGCAGAGCCAGGGGGGGAGGGGGAAGGGGGAAGGGGAATGGGGAAGGAATAGATGGGACGTCAACACTAGTACAGCAGTAGTAGTAGTAGTAAATCATGGTTCCGCAGCGGTATAGATCGCATTGTCGCGCTCCTCAGGGCTGATCAAGTCCTGCTCCGCGGCGCGCTTGAGCACCTCCACGACCCAATTCTGTCCGTTCCACCACCCATTGGGCCGCATGACCCCGACGGAATTCGCGATGCGCTCGAGCGCCGCGCGCTTCCCGCGCCCCATGCTCGCCACGGGCACCAGCCTGCACTCGCGCGAAAAGTCGTGCGCCTGCGTGATCGGCCCCCAGTACACGTAGCTGTCCTTCTCCGGCGCCGCGCGCATCGTGCCCAGTATCCGCACCACCCCGTTCGCGGGCGACCAGCAGAGCGCCCACGTCCGCTCGCGTGGCAACGGACGCGTTGGCGCCGGGTATCCCGATACGACGACGTGCACCACGCGCGATCCGTCCGGCTCGGGAAAAGCGCCCGAGGGCAGGCTCGGCGGGGGTTTCATTCCGGGTTGGACGCCGTTGTGCGGCTCGTAAAAATTTGCTGGGTACATCGACATGATTGGTTTTATATATGGCGCTTTTGTCCTTTTTTGCTTTGGTTTGCTTTTTTTTTTTCAAATTATCCGGACCCGTGTTGTCGTTGTCACGGCAAACAAAATAAATGCGGCAGTGGAATGCGATGCAAAAGGGTAACGGAGGCGGAGGCC
>QLOS01011627.1:19032-39628 GCA_003313725.1 Russula sp. MG48
GATAAGAGCGGGGGGAAAGGGCTAGAAATGGGCAGGGCAGGTGGAGCAAAATTATTAGCGGTGCGTGGCGGGACGAGGAAATGCGGTTTTACCTTGGTTTGGGTGATACAGGGACTATAGAAGATGTCCAATGGAAGGAATAAATGGTAGAATGCAGATTATGAGTGCTTGTCGTGGCTCGTTTAGTGGGGACGGGGAGTGGAGCTGTGTGGGAGTCAATTGGCAACCTCTCAAGTCCGGGGGGGGCGCAATCTGGATGTTCTGTCGAATGTGTGTACCTTGCCGCGGCTCTTCATAAAGGACTTTCAACGTCATAGGTCGCGGCCTGCCCTTTGCCTCAAAACGACATCATAGATTTGTGCCATCTGTGAGATGGGACGCCTCGTTGCAACAACTCGACAACAAAGATCCGTTCGGATAACATGTTAACGGCGGATGGTCGACAAATTGCAGCTGCGACTCGCAACGAGGCCTTGAGATGGAAGATCTCCTTGATGGCTATGACGTCTACTTATCAGCCTCAGCGTTCATCCTCTCACCCCACGGTCCCGCCGAATTTCAAATGCACTCGGACCTTGGCCCATATTTAGTTGTTGAGGAGAGGTATGACGTAGCATTAAAGGAACTGGTAGATAAAAAGATGCCCCAAAGCGTGTAACGTGCGAGTGAAACGACTTCGAAAGCAGCCCACCCATACCCACGCTATCTCCATGCGATTTCCTCGTTCACAAGGCCACCCAGAAATGGTGGTGACGTAGAAAACCACGACGCGGTGTCCTGGTGCCCTCCACCAACTCACCCCAAAGAGCGTGCCATTTGGCTGAGTTGACTGGCCAGGTCAGGGTACTGCTCGACGAACTGAAGCTGGGCGTACGATGCCTACATGTGCGGGGGTATAAGCGTTATCAATGCACCCGCCACGTGAGACCTTTTTTCTTGCTTACGTATTGATACGTCAGCGCGTTCACGAGCTCTAGCTCGTTCCGTGCCAGCTCCGAATGACGCTCGAACATGCGTACAGCGACGTTAATCTTGCCTTGCTGCAAGCTGAGCTGTGCCAATGTCGCAACTGCAGCTTCACATTCTGGATCGGTGCGCAGTGCCTCATTGCAACATCTTTCCGCAGCCTCGATGTCCTGCTTCCATTGGAACAGGGCCAAACCCTTGTTTACCAGGGGCAGCACGTTCGGAGGGTTCCTGTCGAGTGATCAATACAGATAACATGGCATCCTGATTTGAACGCACTTTAGCCGTTCTAGCTCTATCGCGCGATCGAACTTCTCTACAGCGTCCTGGAACAGGTGTTGGTCCAGAAGTAACTCGCCGCTATATGACGTCATTGATAACCTGCGAAGCGTAGCTTTGAAGGAGCTCACTAGTAGTTCTGCGGCTCACTCCGGTCTGGGAAAGCCTTCAGCGTCCGTCTGAACGTCGCCATGCTCTTCGCAACGTTCCCCGACTTGTACTGGGCGACCGCCAGTTGAATATGTGAAAAGACGAACGTATCATCTAATTTGCTTGACTCGATGTAGTTCTCCGCAGCGTTGTCAAACTCGTTCAGGATGAAGTACACTACAAAGGGATGAGCATGGGGACAGTGACAATTATTTAGGTAGCACCTTGCCCTCGATGATAATAGATGTCGGGGTCAGAAAGATTGTGCTTGATTGCCTCCTCGAAAGCTTCGAACGTCTTGGCGGCGTCGCCTTGCTCCATATGTACGCTGGCGATCTTGACCCAGCTTTGAGTCAAAGATGGTTCCAGCCGCACAGATTCTTCGAGGTCAGCTTTGGCACCATCGGTATCCCCAATTAGGAATCTGTAACAGCCCTTTAGCTCTGATACGATGTGGACGGCAAGGAAGACTGACTTGAAAGTGCCTCGAAGGTTGAGCGCTTCCGCTCTGCCAAGTTCCCATGATATACCTTGTTCAATGGCTTCGTTGACAAAGCTTAGCGAATGGGGGTAGTCCGATGCGCCGAGTGCTTCGAAAGCTAAGATAAGGGTGTTGTCGCCGGTGGATGGATTTTCTGGAAGGGTGGGAAGCGGATCTGTGGCGTAGTTGTAGAGCTACAGGAAAGGCGACGGAATAGTGGAAGAGACATACGGGGTCGGAAGGCCGCGAAATAGGCGGAGACAAACGTGTGGGAGGGAAGATGGCGTTCGCGGCTCTATGAAATACGTCAGAAACAGGTGGCCTCTACTTTAACGCCGATGAACTCACAGACAGAATCTCGGCTGCCTTTTTTTTGGATAACTTTTCTAAGACGCGTTCCACAGAGCGGCCCGCGGCGTCATTCTGGAACTTGCCCAGAATCGTGGTAGCTGTGTAATCTGGGCTGGGTGTCAATAACCCGATAAAATGCGCTTGATCTTTTTGTTCGTGAACCACGCACCCCGCAGAGCTTCCTCATAGCGTTCAAGAGCCTCGAGCGCAGTCCCTCTTCTGTTGAGCGCTTTGACGTAGCGCGAGTCAAGTTTGAGCGCCTCGTCGCAGTCTTCCACTGCCTTCTCGTGCTGCGGTAGTTCCATGCTCACATAGCACGCGGCACGATTGCTGTAGAACACGGGCTCGGGCTGAGGTGACACAGCGATGGCGCGCGTGTAGAACTGAGCAGCATAGGTAAACTTTCGTGTCTGGTACGCGTCATTTCCCTTTTGTTTCAGTGAAGCCGCGAGCGACTTGCGCTCCTATCCTTGAATGAGCAGAGGCCGGGCTAGGGCAGTAGCATCACTTACCTCGGTAGAAAGTGCCTGAATCTGTTCCTCAGTCAGAGGCTGATCTGTTGTGCCAAGACAAGTGAGCAGACGACACGCGAGTGGAGAGGGTAAGGACGCTAACCGTCGTCCGACTCCTCCTCCACTTTGGGCTTCTTCTCCTCTAGGATGGGCCCATCCTTGTCCTTTACGGACTTTTTATGCTTCTTCTTTTTCTTGTCCTTCTTTTTTCCCGACTTGAGGCTCTCCTCGTCACTAGCCCCACCTCCGCCGCGCGATGACGCGACATAATAAGCGACACCGCCGACAGCGACAGCGGCGGCAGCAACACCAATGACGATACCACGCTTATTTTCAGAGACGAAGGATGAGACTCTGTCGACGAGGGAGTCGTCGGACGACATGGGCGAAAGCTGTCGCTGTCACGGTCCAGAAGAGTCGGTTCACAGAAGGAATCCGACAATGTGGCTGACGTTCGCACCGGCCGCACCCGTGAGAATATATCGTAAGCAACCACGCGCACCCGGATCTCCATATCTCGATAACCACGTGGTTATCTTCTGCCTACGACATGACAGAGTCTATATTTTCATCTTCGGGGCAGCAAGTCATCCAGAGTTCTGTTATTCTCGACCCAAATGAGACTCGCTCGCAGCTATCTTCAGAGGAGTTTAGTGATTACTACGAACTAGAATGGACTGCAAACGAAATCATATCGAACAATTATAAGCGAGTACGCAGGGCCTCCCTCACAAACCTGACGTGACTATGACGGACAGCGCACCGTCCCCAGATTGCCCTCCAATTTCCCGACGAGCTTCTACAAGACTCAGTCCCAATTCACCACAGTCTTAAACGCGCGATCGGCGCCGACAGGGAACTCTATGTGCTCGCCGATACGTCATACGGCAGGCAAGCTTTCAGTTTCCTCACACCTAGCATCTAACTGGAGATTTCCGGACAGTTGTTGCGTGGACGAAGTATCTGCGCAGCACGTCGACGCAGATGCCGTCGTGCATTATGGTCACGCTTGTATGAGCAAGTGAGATTCCCCTTCCCGCCCTGTCCCACGAAGATACTAATGTATTATCCTCTAGGAACTATCGGCTCCCTGTCATTTATGTCTTCGGGAAAAAGCCAATAGATCTTACCGATGCGGCACAGAAGCTCTTGGAGTCTTATACATCGTCGGGCATTTCTGCGAAAACCGTGGTTCTCAGGCACGATGTGGCTTACACAC
The DNA here is from genome assembly GCA_003313725.1 of Russula sp. MG48. NCBI lineage: Eukaryota > Fungi > Basidiomycota > Agaricomycetes > Russulales > Russulaceae > Russula > Russula sp. MG48. The sequence continues at coordinate 22,991 of QLOS01011627.1, forward strand.
ACGCGGCAGGTGTGTCTGGAGGGGCTATGTCTCATGCACATGTCGACCCTTTTGTAGAAAATTTAGTATCGGCTCTGCAAAATCTCCTTGTAAATCACGACGTCTCTGTCTCATACAACGCCATCCCACGAAGGCTCGGTCCATCAACCGCCTCTACTTCCTCGGCGCCCGCGACAGAAAATGGGAATCAAGTTGGGGACGCCAATCCTCCTCCGGGCACGTCCGGGGATATAACTCCCATTCTTTATGTCGGGTCAGCAAGTCTTGGGCTGACAAACCTCCTTCTGACGAACCCGACCACTCCCGTACGCACTGGTCTCCGCTCTCCTGTGGAGCACACCATTCAGTCGGCTCTGCCTTTCCTGCCTCTTTAAGGTCCATGGATACGATCCCGTGACACGCCAAGCCGCTCTTCAGTCTGCAGCAACGAATAAACTCTTAATGCGGCGGTATGCAATCGTCGAGAAAGCTCGAAACGCCGATGTCTTTGGAATCCTTGTCGGCACGCTCGGAGTCGGTTCGCCGCCCCTCTCCCTCCCCATTCACCGTCGTCTTGATGATTAGCAACTCAGCGTCTTACCTTCCTCTTATCGCTCACCTCCGCCAAATTTTAACCCGCGCTCACAAAAAGGCGTACACGATCAGCGTCGGAAAGCTCAATCCTTCCAAACTTGCCAACTTTGCTGAAATAGAATGTTTCGTTCTCGTCGCGTGTCCTGAAAACTCGCTTGTCGATTCCAAGGTATTTTTTTAATATATCCTATCTCTCTCGTTGCGTCCCGATCGGTCGGTCGGCCTCACACGATAACCAGGAATTTTTCCGGCCGATCGTGACACCGTTCGAGCTGCAACTGGCGTTACAACGTTCCCCGACTTGGACCGGCGACTACGTGCTCGATTTCGACGAGGTCCTCACACGTGGCACCCCCAAGCCGTCTTTGTCCGAAGACGACGACGATCCCGACAGCCCCGTCTTCTCACTTATCACCGGAAAATACAGACATGCCAAGCGTTATGGAGGTGAGCAGCTCTCACGTGCTCGTTCTCAGTTTATCTGGAAGAAGGCTGTATGTCGCAGAGGATGATCCTACTCCCGTGCCGGTGTCGTCATCCTCGGCCGTCACTCTCAGGGATCAGGGTGGCATCGTCGCAATACTCAAGGATAGCGCCGCCGGTATGCCTCGCTCTTTGCTCGCGGTCTACTAGATTGAAACCCATCTTTCAAAGGCGAATTCCTACAGTCACGCACGTTCCGGGGTCTCGAAACGCGCACAGGATTCGATCCCCCCAGTGTCCTTCAGCAAGGACGGAGTGGTATCGCGCGAGGCTATGGCGACGACCATCGAGCTTAGAATGCCAGAACAAAAGTTTGTTTGTACAAAAAGTATATGTATACAACGATACAAAACACGGACGGGTGTGTTGAGACTAGTTATCATGCTCGACAGCAATACCAAGCAAGCGTTGATGACAAATGCACGCCGGACAATATATGGATAACGTACCGCCAAACCATTGAAAACCCGGACTCGGACGCAGTGAAGCCACGCGCCCTCAGGTCGTCACGTACTTTGTTCACGTACCCAGTTTCCATGCATTTCAGCCTGTCCAGGTCCTCCTGGTGCCATCGACGATTCGGCGATCGGTGGACTGTGGGAACGGTGAAAGACAAGTCACTACGCGACTGAGACACGCAGCTGACGGCGCCCAGGTGGTGGTATCGCGCGGCACCGATTGTTGGGCCGTTGACTCCCTGCCGCACGTCTCCGTAGCTAGATGTGGATGACCAATGGGAACTCGCGATACAGAGGAAAATGCTCACTCCGAAGTGGCGACGTGATGGCAGTTGATTGCCTATATTCCCTGAGACGTTTGATGACTTGAGAGGGTACAAGTACGTTCGATAAACCTTTGAGGCGAATGAACAAAGAACCTCAACATGATACGAAAAGTGAGCTGCGTGGCGAATACCAGCTTTTTCTGCCCTTGCTGCGTGCCGTGCTGGTTCGTCGGGGAGAAGTTCCGGCCTTACTGGATATAGAAACACACGTGGGGCCAGTAGAGTTATCAAGAGATTCGGAAGAAGCGCCTTGAATACTGGACTCTATTCGCCGATTCGAGGAGATAAGGACAACATGGCGCGGTTCGCGGACCAAGTTCTGACGCAGAGTCCTCGTCACTGGAAGAATGCAAGCGGCTTCGCCCGAGGCGCGTGCTGCGTCCATCAAAGGCCCGGGTGGGGGACAGAGATAGCCTTGAAGCTAGCAAGAGCATATCAGATCACGCGTAGAGGAAGAGAAAGAGTGAGGGGGGGTGCGCTCACTTGGCGTACGGATTCCCCTTAGCCTCGCCGACTCTCTGCCACGGCTCACAGGCTCGGGGTCCTCGGCGGAGCTATCGATGTGCTCCGATCCGTTATCGTTGCCCTCTAAAAACAAGTGTCCAAAGGGTTCAGACCCGGCTGCCGGGTCTACCATCGTATCGGAGTATAACGCACACGCACCATATTTATTCGGAGTCTCCTTTTGTCAGCACAAGACCTGACATGTACGCCAGGTGCTGCACCTGCGGCAGCAGCTAGACGTGATAAACCCGAGCCGCGTATCTCCCCCCTGAGAAGCCCACGGGGATGCGACGACCTAATTTGAGGGTCCCCCCTGCCGATCGGGAATATCTCGAGAGTATCGGCTCGCAATTGATTCTTACGGTAATTGCGCCAACGGCGAGTTAACAAACTTCTCGAAACGACGGGGAATCGGGCACGAGTCGGACGGCGTGGCTAGAGACGTACATGGCGATGGCGCAATAGCGTCCATTCTTGTCCTTGAGGAGTACACTGGCAGACTTCTTCCGTCGATGCAATGTGCTCTGGGTTCCGTTGTCGAGATGACGTCTTAGAAGTGGAAGAGTTTCACGTTATGTCTTGACAAATGATCATTTTTGTCCGGGTAATGCGGACGCGTGTAGAATCACAAGACCATCACGGCGTGAGCTATAGAAGATAGTCCTGGTCCACACGACCCGGTATATGAGTGTTCCAGGTGCAAATTGGCGCCGATCTAAGAGAGGCCAACAACCGACGTTGGCAGTCAGGTGGAGCCATTATTAAACCGTGTCAAGCACGCATCCCCTGGACCTAGTGCGAGTCAGAGGGACTTCAACTCCGACGCCGAGTACTCACCGCTGATATGATCTTGATGAATTCAAAGGTGGTGCAGCCCCTCGCCTAAGGGCGTATTTAATGGGCTCCAACAGCGCTGATCCAAGGATCTCCTTTATATATGAAGGTCTCGATGGGTTCTGATCCCCTCCTCCAGCAGCACCTGGACGTGGTCCTCGTCTAGCTGAATGGAGGCAAGGAATTTTTTCCGCATGGATGCTGGGCCGTCTGGTGATGGTGTCTTGGCATAACATATTAGAAGAGGCATGAACATAACGCACGACCGACCCTGAAGCTAAGCCACTTGATAGCGAGGCATTACGTCCTGCTCGTCTATTTTCTTCGACTACTACTAAGATCAATGCATCGTCCTTTGTACGAAGGTAATCACTGACAATTATTTCCCCGCTCCCTTGAACCCCTGGAGGAGGAATCGACGGAGGAATACTTCACCTGGTTGGTTTCCGAAGCTGTGACTCACCAGCACTAGCGCCGTCTTCGTACTCGCCCAATCTGAGCTTCACGACCACGTCCGCAGGTAACTTGGCGTTGAGGTTGACCACGCCGTCGTCGTCGATGCTGTCGCCCATATGGTTACACATCGCACGATCAATTGTGGTTCGGCAGCAGTCGAATAATTCCACCAGCGTCACCCCTCTGTAACGCCGAGAGTAGAGCTTTCGGGCTAGAGCCCTCTCAACGCGAGAGTGTTTCAGAGGCCTAGTTTTCATGACAGACTCGGAGCCTGAGGTGGCTACGTAGCTGCCTTGACTGAAATGGCCAGCAGGGACTGCCACATATACACGGAGGCCTGAGGCAATTAATCACCTAACTAAGAAACGAGAGGGCCACGTATGGACGCCATCCGCCGCAAGACTCGCTGCGCCTTCGGTAATCCTCTCTTGAAGCTTGCTGAAACCGGCCCTGAGCAGCGTCACGGTGCAAGCCTGCCTAAAGCCACCTTCAACACTTAGAAGCGCGTTCTGGCATCTCGTAGGTAGTCCGAATTCGATGCCGTGCTCTCGTCACTCATGAAGCTGATAATATAGAGACTCACGGGAGGCTTGAGCCGAGCCTGAGGGCCGTCTCTCAGTTAGTTGACTAGTGGCGTTTTGGCGTCCACGGTGTGCGCGGAGAAATTGGGCAACACGTGCATATGCAAAAAGCCTAGCTGGCAGCTCTTCCCTATGTAAATCTAGCATCAATAACATATGGTGTGAGTTATCAACATAGTTTCAAAGATAATGTCTGAGCTAGAGACAATTCACCAGTCATAATTCATAAATGGACATCATTAGCATGACATTCAAGTTGATAATACAGTAGAAATGCTCATAATAAATAGGCGACTGGTCTCTACTGCATATAATTACCAGCAGCAACTCGGGGAGAGATGAAAAAAAAATTCGTCGCATAGCCTGACAAGTCATGTACAGTTCACGAGAGCGCCGGAAGGGTCGGACGCTGGGTAATACCATAATGTAACTGCAACTATTGTGTAGAGGCCTATAGAGTGTGCTTGTCAGTTGCGATGGCAAGCATGAAGAACGGTATGCGTACATATAAGGATCATGCCCTTAAGCCAGTTTGGTTTTCCTCCCTGTACGACGTGATTGACGGTCAACACTGCGCAAAAATTCCGTTAATACACGAGGTGCTGGCGATAACAAAGTGGATATTGACCTGAGAAGAACAGAACGAGGCACTCGAATGGATCGAAAAGGAGAGTAAGTGGTTTGCCCAGGATCCAGCCCAAAGTGACGGCGAAACTGCAGAGTACGATCAGCCAACATTATGACGATTGACAAGCTACATACGTACGGAATGACGAAAAGCGCAATTTGCTGTCAACAAGGACCGACCATACATTAGTACAGATTGATGGTGGAGAGGAAATACAGCAATACATACGATACTTGAACCCATTGCGCTACCAATAAACAGCGTCAAATTGTCCTCAACCGGAACCTTGGCGGGAAGCATAAGGTCGATGACGTGCCAGTACTCTGTGAATGAGGAACCAAATGTTGAATCGAGGGAATACACAAACGATCGACTTTGGAGATGACTTGCCAGCTGCGTTGCCCATATTTGGCAAAAGGATGAGACTAACGAAAGTTGCGTTTATGTGACCGCTCGAAGTAAGATGGTCCATGGAATCAATGAGAGCTTCAGCAGTGATCCCAACAACCTGCACCACAGGATCAGCTCTAGGACCAGTCAGTAGAGTAGAGTATCGACAGACCACAGCTACGAGAAGAAAAAGGCCAATTGTGATGGGTAGATTCATATGGGGTACCATAAACCCTTTGTCCTCTACCGGCCCTGCCTCCAATGAGGGTACACACTCCCGACACTTGTTACGATTCGTCGCATCATTGTTTGGGTCGGGTGAGCTGAGAACGGCAGGTGTCCTCTGGCGATGAATATGCAGTTTGCGGGCGAGGGCGGGTGAATATGCGACGGTCTCCTGGATGTTTGGATTGCTGGGTTCGAATAGGGCTCTATGCGAACTAAGTTGGAAGATAAGGTAACATGAATAGGCTTGAGATGATAGAATCGTTATGACGGAGTGACACGAGACCCAGAAAGAAGACTCACCGAGAAGCAGGATGATCGCAACCTAGTCGAACAGCCATCAGCCAGTGAGGACGACACACAGAAAAAAAATCCACGAACACCATAGCTAATCGAAAGGAGGTCGTGGGCTTCTCTCGGGGTTTTTGCAGGATTGGTGCCACCTGTTGGTTGCAATGCATTGTGGAAGGCAGCCGGAAGCAGCACGGCGATCACACTCAGAGTAAGCAGGCATGAATTTACTTGAGCGGCACCTGTCATAGATCGTAAATAAGGTACACCCGATTTAGCATTAGTAGACGGCACACTCACCCATGTTAAAGGGCTGTTCTCTGAAACGAATGCCGCCGACAAAGAATATCACCCCCAGTACTAGTACTGCATATAGTTGGATGGAATTAGAGAGCGGAAGTCACTGTATATGCGGAAGCTTACGCAGGTGGCTCAGGATAGAACCAATCACTGTGGGCAAAAAAGAAGGCAAAGTCAGCATTTGACAGCAACGACATGACAACAAACAAGCAGGAGAGAGGAACGCGTTCATGGACATGGGCAATACGTCTTATGACGGATGATTGACCGAAATGGCACGAAGCATAGCAATATCCTCCCACGTAGAATGACTAGCGGCTATTCGTTTCTCATCCTTGGAAGGAAGGGCCGCATTCCTCATTTTGATGGAGGACAATCGCGTCGTCACGACGGACACCTAACGGAGAAGCCGGGGAGAAAGAAGCGACTAGTCGGATACTCACGAGATGTCCGCACAACATCCAGCTTGCAATTTACAAGCGCGGTGATCTGCAATGTTGATCGGGCAAGTGAGGCCTCAAAGTAAAGGTATTACTTACTGCTATAATCATTTCTACGCTGAGCGACGCGCGACGTCAACGAGTGGGTTTCGTAAAACTAGATTCAAAAACTTACGCGTGCCTCTGAAATGATGTCGTCAGGAGTCAATTTTCAGCGCGTGATGGGGACAATCGGCCTCACCAGAGTGACCTCGAGAAGACAAGTTACGACATGTCCAAAACGTATTGACAGTTCGTCTGCTGCAAAGGAACCGAGCTGCACTATGATGAGTGGCACTGCCAGGTGTATGACATACGGTTATGCACACCTTGGCAAGAGGGATGATAGCAAGGAACGAGACTATAGACAAGTCAGAGATGGCGTATGTCATTTAAAATATAAACTTGCAAATAAATGTCAAGCCGTGGCTGAGCTCGGCAAAATGGAAAGTCCACTATAAACATGATCAGGTGTGTGATTCAACCTGGGCCAGATCATCGTAGGAGAAACTCACAGATATCGGGATGAAAATGAGTAAGACATTGGACCCTAGATCAGACCATCGCAAGTCAAGAAAAGGTAGAGCGACAGAAGGTAGATGCTTACAGGATAGCTTGACTATTGCCAGGAGACTCCGGGAAGCGCTGGGCGCCTCTCCGAGTGGTGTTTGGCGCATATTTCCTCCGCGGGCCTCCCAAAAGATTTTCTTCCACCATGGTTTCTGACTGGATCGCTCTTCGCCTGTTGATCCCTCCACTTCTGGTTGGTCCGTGAACCGGGTATGTAGCGCAGGACTAATAGCAACGGGGCTAGATACGGTGATGTGAGGAGGGTAAACGAAAAAAAGGAGAGGACAGAACGGACGACTCGGACAGCGATTGTGCTGCTTCGTGAGTGGGGGGTTGCGACATATTCAAGATTGATAGGAGGGGTTGTACGAGAGGTTGGGATAGAGCGACGAACTTGAAAACCAGCCCTTAAATATCTGCAGGATGCCATGGCACAAAGGACGGCAAGCTGGCACCACAAAAGCCTTGGACATGAGGATGGCACCGGACATGAGGATGGTACCACAAAGGACTCCATCAGCAAAAGTGCAGAAACATGATTGGGGATTATATACTGTAGACTCTGTATAGAATTTGTCATATCCATGATCGTCGCATGTCGGATCGGGCCGGTTCATGCCACTGACGCTATGTTTAGGCAGAGGCCAATATGGTCATGGCTGAGTTTATCATCCCAATATCATGCAAGTTACATGTAATGCCTTCTTCAGCTATAGCAAGAGAGGTTGGGGCATGTTCGAGAAATGGAAGATCAGGAAGAAAGTCCTGATGAAGATTTGCTCTGGCAGGGGACTTTGTCCCCTAGAACACCCAGCGTAATGCTGCCACGGAATGCGAGAACTCAGAGACAGGGAGGAATCCGTCGACAGATTGACTTGTCACCATGAGTACTAGTGATTGTCAACCTGAAAAGGTGACTAGCTGAGGTATCACGTAAGAGTAGCAAGAACTGGGGTCCCGCGCATTGTAAATTGCAGGCCGAGCTCTCAACAGTCCCAGTCAGTATTCGAACGTCGAATAAGAAATAGGACTGTGTGAGCTGACGGTCAGCATTCGGAGGGGCAATTGCTTTGTCATCCAGGCTAAATGTGGCTTGAGTGGTCTGGTCTCAGGCTCAGCGTGCCAGTGGGCGTCTGTCATGTCATTCACACTTAGTTACCTTCAAGTCATGTCAGACATATCCTCTTCCACTCCTTCTCTTACTCCCCAGTCTACGGGAACACAGGACTCATCTCCAAGCGCACCGAACAGGAAATCCCGCCCTCAGGCTGCCTTTTATCCGAATGTGAACGCTGCGAACAAGGAGCAGAAGCCATTTAGCCGAAGCGCAGCCAAGCGAGGAAGTGTTATGGCATTAGGGAGCATCGAACATCTTCAGCACTACTTCACTAAGACGGGGCTTATCACGAAGAAGGAGTACGTCACTCAGTTTTATCGAGGGAAATGTAACCTGATGGGGATTTAGGTCCAATGTTCGGCGTAAGGGCCTGGTCCCCGCAATAGGCAGCCTTAACGCCCACACGAAAGGAAACCCTTCGCTGAGCAGCCTTCCAGAACTCGACCTCCCTCCCTCACCCGTCTTGCCTACACAACCTCTCCCTCCTTTCACGCCGTACGTGAAGACCTTCGAGGTCGACCCTGAGAACCTCCGGCCCGGCGTCACCCACGACTTGACCGTCGTCGAAGACGTCTGGAGGCTCCGCGCGGACGACGATGCGCAATACCCAGACCCAGGCCTGCTGAGCGTCCACGCGCACACGGCGAGTAGTGGCTTCGACGTGCTCCGCGCGCTCAAGGTGACGACGCACGCCATCCGCTCCGTCCGGAACTACCTGCTCTCCCTTCCCGACGAAGACGGCGGCACCACGCACCCCCGGCAGTGCTTCCGTCCGACGTCCCTCTCCACGAGCGAGCCGCAGAAGCGCCGCGTCTCTTCGGGCACGGACCGCACGGACCCACTCGCCCGCATCCGGCGCGCCGCGCTGGACGCGCTCACCGTCCTGCGCGAGCTGGAGGAAAGCGCACGGGTGCCGCTATCGGATGACGCATATGATGCGGGCAGCGACCATAGCTCGCAGTCGCGCGTCATGTCCCCCGCCGAATTGTCCGACGTGCCGACCGACGCATCGTTCTCCGTCTCGGTCATGCGGGTAGGTGGCCGCCGCGAGTCCATACTCGTCTGGGACGAAGAAGAGGACGAGTTCAACGTCGACGAGGAGAGCGAACGGCTGCCGCGCGAGCGGTGGGACGAACGGCTCGTGCTCGGCAGCGGATGGCTTTACAAGCAGGATCTCAAGATCGACGATCTCGAGAAGCAGCAGCAGGCTGTTGCGCAATACCTCGATACCGTGGATGAAGTGCTGTTTGGTGGGAGCAAAGGCGGCGTTAGAGGGTGGTTGTGCGAGCAGGAGCGCCTGGCTCGTAAGGAGAAGCTCGATCGGGAGGCGCGAGGGAAGGGACGACGGTCTAGTGCCCCTTTGCCCAATTCTGACCCTGGCGCCTACAACGACGAAACTGCCGGGAGCGGCCGCACCGTCCGACGTGTGGCGTCTGCGAACTTGCTCGACGCCATGCAGAACCTCGTTGTCACGGAGGAACCCGAGGCGCTGCAAACTCTTGCAGAGGAAGATGACGATCCTGACGACGACGCATTTAGCGTGGACGACGACGATCTTCCGCCGTGGGCAAAGCGCGATGCTTTCCCGGACGGTGAGCTTCCGCGCGCGCACGCACTCCTCGTCGCGCTGCTCCCTGCGTCCTTCCTGCCCCACCTGCCCGTCTCGCCAGATCGGGACGGGTTCCTGAATGCCCTATCGTCCGGTCAGCTGCTCTGCGTGGCATACAACGCCGGTGTCAGACAGTCCAGGAAGCCCTGGGGATATATCAACAGCGACTCGATCCACGACATCGTCGCTCTGGAAGATGCGCTCTCGGCATCCGGGGTCGACGGGTCGCAGGCGGAGAAGGGCCGCAAAGGGTGGACGTTCAGGCGCACGGACAACCTGCGTCTGTGGTGCGCGTAAGTTCCGTCCCTTTTCTGATTCGTGTCGTCTCTCGGCTCACGCGAACTTGGCACACCCGCAGCGCCTTGAAGCTCCGCTACATGCTCCCTATCATCTCGCCCGCTACTCCGGACGTACCGACGCTGAAACCGAACCCGACGGGCGATCTCACGCCGCCCTCGCCGTCGGCGGCAAAGTTCGCGGAGCCGCCCATATTCTTTGATGCGCGCGTAGTCGCGCGTCGGGACGACGGCTGGGAAGACATGCTCGAGCGCACACTCCTGCGCTGGATATCGGCGGTAGTTCAGGAGCGCCGCGGTCACCCTCAATGATGGATCACCTACCGACGGCTCCCATACATCCATATATGCCTATCATCTACTGACCATCGCCTTTTGCCTCTTCCTCTCTCCCTCTCCTTCTCTCCCGATTTTGCTCTGCTGGATACCCCGAAAATATCCTGCTATTAGTGAGAGCGCACGATTCCCCTATTTCACCACTGCGCCTACGAACGATTGATATCCCCAGCCGAGCCGTGACTTGGCACTCCTTTGACTCGATATAATTGATACGATAGCACCGCGCCTATAAGGTTTGTAGTTATTTATATCACTCTTTTTTATATGTGCAATAGGTTACCGAATGCAATGTTGATACCTTATATATATACAAACGCTCTTTCTGCAGAATATACTTTTTGCCTCGAAACCCTCGAGTGTATCAGTCTCAGTGGGCGCTACCCCGAACTGGCAGCTGCCGAATCGGAGCTCAAACAGCTCCCACCACTGCGATTCATCATGTTGAACTCAGAGTAAGACGGTATCTGGCTCGTAAGCATTGGCCTCATTGCATTATGATCATATTCTGTCTTCTGTGTCCCACTAAAGACTGAACGTGCCGCTGCTACATCTATTTGGCTCCCGGAGGTCTGGTGTAACGCTGGCGCTTGGTATAGTGATGCGCGCGCCTATCATCCACAATCAAGTCACCTGGCACATCGCCGTGGGACTCTTTGTACGTACTCGTACACGAACCGGATATCATGTACCTGGCCAAATGATCCCCTTCCTTGTATTATCACTGGTCGGTCCCTCAACAACAGAAACACTCCCCACTGGTCCTATGTCTCGAACTTCCCTCGCGACTGCCTCAGGATCCTCATCCAGTTTTCATACAATCTTCTGTGATGCATTGAAGAGGTATCGTGACAAGACCAAGAATGACCTTGTCTTACATCCACTCATCGCCGATCTCCAAAACTGCAAACTTCCCAGCGAAATTCCGGCGGTCCTTGACAAGAAGTATAACGTCCAAGAGTACATCCAGTCTCAGAGCGGCGATAACACATCTGAACAATGGCTCAACGCAACATTTACCGTCGTCGCCTCGTTTTCTGCTGCCCTTGGCGAGGGTCTTGGCCTGGTAAATCTTCAAAATTTAACCCATAAATCTTCAGCCCTCAAATACATGTTTTGCAGGTATTCCCGCCTGCCAAAGTCATCTTTGCTGGGATCGGCGTCCTTCTCATAGTCAGTATTTTCGTTGCTTCGTGCCGACCATGCTGACACCAAGGTTGTCTATTAGGCGGCAAAGGATGTTAACGCGAGCAAAGATGCACTCGCCGATATCTTCGGGCGTATTGAGAACCTTTTCAAACGCCTTGAGATTTACACCAAAGTGCCACCGACCGATGCGATGAAGGAACTGATCGTGCGGATCATGGTTCAAGTTGCCGAAGTTCTTGCTGTCGCGACGAAAGAGATTAAACAGCAATTCGCAAGTGAGTTGATTGTTATAGACATACGGCGGTGCCTGACCCATCCACATTCAGAGAAATTTATGAAGAAGCTGGTGGGAAGAACGGATCTCGAAGATGCGCTGAAGAAGCTAGACAAACTAACGCATGAGGAGGCTCTGATGGCTGGTGCGGAAGCGGTGAGGCTTGGAAAGAGCATTGACGAAAAAATGGACAGGGTAATTGATGGTACGTAGCGCGTGTCTGACTCGTCTCAGTCGTTATGCTCAAGATTCTGCGGTTAGGTGGAAATGAAGCGAGAGTAGTGATGCAACGGATCGAGGACGATCTTGGTGGATTGAACCGTTCGTGACCTTTTGTGCGAGTGTGACTGGATAGAAAGGCTGAAAATACTACAGGGGGCCAGTCGCGAGAGAATTTTCAAAAATGGCTCTCTCCTCCAGATCCGTCGATAAATTTTAACACTGCGCGCAAAGCTTACCACGATGGCACTGCCGCATGGTTTACTCGATGCGTAACCTTCAACTGTTGGAAAGCCGATGGTTCTGAGAACTTCCTATGGATTCACGGAAAAGGTATATTTCTTTTATTTAGAGCGCCTTGATACTTGCTAATGCCTCTCCCTGTTGATAGCGGGCTCAGGGAAGAGCATCCTTAGGTACGCTTGCTAACCCAACTTGCTGTGTCCGAGGGACTGATATCTTTGATAAGCTCGGCAATCATCGAAGATCTACGACCTGTCCCTGGTGCTAGAGCATCCTACCTAGGATATTTCTTCTTTGACTTTAAGGATGCCGCAAAGCAGGATAATCGTGCTTTACTTTCCTCCCTCCTCATACAGCTCTCCGCTCAATCCGATTCATGCTTTGATGCCCTTTTCGACATCTACTCCAAACACGATCGTGGTTCACAGCAACCCAGCGAGGGCGCACTTTTAGAATGTCTCAAAAAAATGCTTATCGCTTTGGGACAAGCGCCAATCTATCTCATCGTTGATGCCCTCGACGAATGTCCTACCACTTCAAAAGGACTTGGTTCTCCCCTCTCGCGTCAAGAGGTCTTGGAAGTTGTGAAAGAACTCGCCGAGCTGCACCTTCCAAATTTACATATTTGCATAACAAGCCGCCCTGAGGTCGACATTCGAAATGTGGTCGAACGATTGGGATGTCTGAGGGTATCTCTGCATGACCAGGATGGACAGAAGGAAGATATCGCTACATATGTCCGCTCTGTCGTTTTTTCGGACAAGTATCAAGCGACGAAGTGGAGCGGGGAAGTTAAAGAACGGATTGTTGAGACTCTGTCCAGAAGAGCGGACGGCATGTAGGTTCTCGGTCCAAGTTTATGTTTATGACACTTGCTCACATCGTTACCCAGGTTTCGTTGGGTGGTGTGCCAACTAGAAGCGCTGCGGGACTGCCCCGTGCGAAATGTCGAGCGAATTCTTAGCGGATTGCCCAAATCTCTCGACGAAACGTATGAACGCGTTCTGCGAGAGATCAAGGAGTCAAACCGAGAGGACGTTTATCGTCTGTTGCAATGCCTCGTGGTATCTATCCGACCACTTCGTGTCGAGGAGCTTGCCGAAGTACTCGCGGTCGACTTCGGTAGTGATGAAGATATTCCAGTGTTGAAACCGGACTGGCGGTGGGAGGACCAAGAGCAAGCTCTTCAGGCAGCATGTTCCAGTTTAATTGCCATTGTCGACACCGGTCTTTCACGTGTGGTGCAGTTCTCGCACTTCTCGGTAAAGGAGTTCCTGACCTCGCCTCGTCTTGCTGTTTCAAGTGGAGATGTCTCATGCTATCATATTTCCCTGGAGCCTGCGCACACGATCCTCGCACAAGCTTGCATAGGAGTCCTTCTACGGTTGGATGATCGCGTTGATAAGGATAGCAGCAATACGAGGTTTCCTCTGGCTGAATATGCCGCCGAACACTGGGTGAAACACGCGCAATTCGAGAATGTGTCGTCACACGTACGGAAAGGGATGGAAGATCTTTTTAACCCCGATAGACCTCATTTTGCAGCATGGCGAATGTTGCACGACATAGACACCAACCCCTCCTACCTATCCCCCTTTTTCGACTTCTCACGCGGGACATGTGACACAACTCCTCTATATTACGCCGCACTCTGTGGATTCCGTGACTTGACAGAACACCTCATTTCCAGGCATCCCCAGCATGTGAATGCTCTTGGCGGTCACGGCTATATGACACCACTTGTTGCGGCATTGGCGGGGAACTACTTCCAGACTGCGGAGGTACTCCTTCAACACGGTGCAGACGTGGACGTCCGGGGCAACTATGAGTGCACTCCACTGCGTTGTGCATCTCGGAGTGGCTGTCCTGAAATGGCGCAGTGGCTACTCGACCATGGTGCAGATGCGAATGCCCTGCTAGTGGAGTCCGCGACTTGCCTGCATTGGACAGCGGTAGTGGGAAACGTCCAGGTGGCTCGCATGCTCATTGAGCACAATGCAGACATAAATGCTCGATTGGACTCGGGCTGGACTCCGTTACACTTCGCAGCGTCGCGGGGTCACCTCGCGCTCGCGTACCTGTTACTCGAGCATGGCGCGGATATAGAGGCGAAGGATGACGAGGGCAAGACTGCATTCGATGTTGCGTCGTCGGAAGGACATCACGATATCGCGAAACTGCTATCGGAACATGGCACCAAGTGAAGGCACCTTTTGCCGCTTATAGTTCTTAGGCCACCTTACAGGTACCCAACGTAGAAGTCCCACATCACGATCCCTTTCCGTCATTTCCTGTACGACCTATATGCGCCAATACGTGATAGAGGGCGCTTAGCACTGTATCAATTGTACCCATGCGGCATTCGCTTTCTGCTGGCGTTGACTAATAGCATGGACGCGCCATGTTCTACAGTACTGTACTGATACAGTACTGTATAGAAAAATAAATAGTCATTCATACATACAGTTGACTATCTCATAGTGCATGACCTCATAGTGCATAAATGTCACGTGTATGGCCTTTTATGGAACCAGCGTTAATTACGCAGAGAAATTTCTCGTTCAGTACTACATAATTTTCACTTATGTGGTATGAGATAGTCAACTGTACTGCACTAGGCCTTACAACCCGATCACCATGGGAACAAGCGACGAAATGCCACGGGTTCTCACCTTCAATGCTCGGCCTCACTCCCACAACGGGGCCTAGTTTGAGAATATCATCTGCCAAAACACTGAGTGAGGGGCCTATTAGATGATCTTCCTCAACTCTAGCTAGGGTCCAAATGTTGGGGTTGACGATAATGCGAGTGAAGAGCGATGACAGATGGCGTACTGGCCATGCGCCCTCAGTTGGCTCAAGGTCACTCACCGACTCCCGGGACTGCTATCGCACACTAGATCACATTTGTGCGCGTCAACTAAGCGGCTCATAATTCTATCATAGCTCAACCAGAACATGGTTATCAACAGGGTGGTTCCTTGACCACAGCGGGGTTCCGGTGGTAGTAAGTATACCGGACCTTCGCGGGGATGGCGAAGGGGGAAAGACCTGGAACATCAAATGGAAATATGCCATTAATGAGTAGCATAGAGGTGACTTACAAGGGATCCGCGCGACAAGGTCGTTATGCAGGGTCGATGTACTAGTAGAAGATGCCGTAGACGCGAGCATACCAACATGCCAACGGAGATAGGGAACGGACCGGTGAGAGTGTCAAAGCCTTAGAAGATAGGTAAGAACATATAGCAAAGGGTCCAACAATGATCCCGAGGCCGCTTAGTCCCAAAACAGAACTCGTAGATGATGAACAAGGCAGAGAAGCGCCGGCGCCAACTGCAGTGACTAGGGCCTCCACGCCGGGGAGATCGGTCCGTTGATATGTTGATCAGCCACGGCCACTGGCAAAGTTCGTTCGCGTCTACTACGGGGTCGCGTCAAGTGTAGCAGCGCATGCAGCGCATTCTCTCTGCAGCAACAGTCGCTGCGATTGGGCTCACATGCAAAGCATACCTTCATTCTGGACTCTGTTCCATCTCAGTCCGCGGCCTACCTTACCTCCTCGAGGCGTTGGACAGCCCCGAGAGACAGAACGGGCAGGGTGTTATCACGAGTGAGCGATCACCTCTAGTCGAGCCAACCCAATGCTGAGTACTTTGTACCCAAGAAGTCTCTAACCATCTCTCGACGTACGCGCTATGTACTCGGCTGCTGTTGCCGCCAAAAAGCTTGCCCAAAGAAATTCACCTCTTTTCCTCAGGCTCGACGACCCTCTCGTATGGGGCATCCTCCCCGCGCGGACGTACCTGCGCTCCCACTTGACGCGATGGACCCTCGGCGCGTCAGACATCATATTCACTAACCCGTAAGCCGGGCCCGGACTGCGCCTTCTTCTCATCCCCTCCTCATTCACGCTCATGCGGCAGCGTCTTTTCTGCTTTTTTCCGGCAGGGACAGGTCATCGAGACGTTTCGTGGTGCCGGTATATACCAACCGGCTGTTGACGTCGGGATAGAAAGGCTGCGCGCGGACGCGTGGGTGCGTTCCGGGTCCCTCCACCGAAACACCACACCTCGCGCTGACTGAACATATCTCCCTACTTGCTATTGCGCGCGGAAAACAGATACATGTGTTTGTAGGGAAGCCCTCATTGTTCCGGGCCCACACCATTCGTGATCGCTGCCGCGACGCTCCGGCATGCGTCCATTAAACGCACTTCGCTTTGTCCGGTGTAATACCACGCCGAGAGTCCCTACATAGTTTTCCACGCATGCACACAAGCACACGCATACGGACG